>PVKV010040102.1:0-12515 GCA_004027835.1 Alouatta palliata
GTAATGGTTGAGCCTGGTGTTAGCATGGTGAAGTAGGCACACAGGTATGTGTACATGTGTGCACACACAGTGTCTGTAATGGTTGAGCCTGGTGTTAGCATGGTGAAGTAGGCACACAGGTATGTGTACATGTGTGCACACACAGTGTCTGTAATGGTTGAGCCTGGTGTTAGCATGGTGAAGTAGGCACACAGGTATGCGTACGTGTGTGCACACACAGTTTAATGGTTGAGCCTGGTGTTAACGTGGTGAAGTAGGCACACAGGTATGTGTACGTGTGTGCACACACAGTGTGTTTAATGGTTGAGCCTGGTGTTAACGTTGTGAAGTAGGCACACAGGTATGCGTACATGTGTGCACACACAGTGTGCTTAATGGTTGAGCCTGGTGTTAGCATGGTGAAGTAGGCACGCAGGTATGTGTACATGTGTACACACACAGTGTCTTTAATGGTTGGGTCTGCCTTGCATTGCAGGTATAATCCCACTTGGGTGTCCTGTCTAAGCTTTTTATGCATTGCTGGGTTTGGTTTAATATTTTTGTAACTCTTTTTTTAAAGTAAGTGACCTGTATTTTTTTTTCCTGTACAGTTTTCGTTGGTTTTAGCCCCAAAGTCATGCTATTCTAAAAATATGAGTTTGGGAAGTCCTTTTCAATTTTTTTCTACCTCCGGCTTTTAGAAAGATTTGTAAAACTTCCCAGTTACTCATCTGGGTCTTGAGTTTTCTCTGCGAAATGATTTTTTAAAATTATGATTTGTTTTTAAAATGATTATTATGTCTTTTACGCCTTTATAAGTCAGTTTTGGTGAGTTGTGTTTTTCTAGGAACTTGTCTTTTTCTTTGTTACTTAAAATGTTTAGTGGATAAAGTTGTTTAGAGTCACCTCTTGTCTTGTCCATGTGGATAGTTCTTCCTTTTGGAATTCTGTGCAGTGTTCCTCCCTCCCTCCCTCCCTCCTTCCCTCCCTTCCTTCCTTCTTCCTTCCTCACTTTCTTTCCCCCTCGCCTCCCCTCCTCTTCTTTTTTTGGAGACGAAGTCTGGCTCTGTCGCCCAGGCTGGAGTGCAGTGGCGTGATCTTGGCTCACTGCAACCTCTGTCTCCCAGGTTCAGGTGATTCCCCTGCCTCCTGTGGTGTGGACCATGGGTGCACACCACCATGCCCAGCTAATTTTTGTATTTTTAGTAGAGACGGGGTTTCACCATGTTGCCCAGGCTGGTCTCAAACTCCTAAGCTCAGGCAATCCACCTGTCTTGACCTACCAAACTGCTAGGATTATAGGCGTGAGCCACTGTGTCCAGCCTTTCTTTCATTCTTGATTAGTCTTAGTAGAGCAGGCATGGGGATGATAGCAAAATGCTTTTTATGAACAAAGCACGGAAGTGTGTGCAGTGCACACACAGAACACATGCATAGTATGTCTGCAATGTCAACATTTCATGGGAGGGGGATTAGGGAAAGATAATCAAATACAGGTTGAGAGTCACTGCATGAGAGGCGGGTTCTCCTCAGGGAACCAACCTGTGGCCTTGCGGATCTTCTTTGTTGAATGTTTCCTTTTGTTCTGTCAGCTTTGGATCCTTACTTCCTTTCACTTTCTTTGGGTCTGTCTTCTTGTGATGGATGCTCACTCATCCTCAGCTTTCCTTCTTCTCGTATGTTCGTATTAATGGCTATGCATTTCCCTCCTAGTGCAGCTTTGCTTGGTCCCACTCGGTTTTATTTGTCTTTCTTATTTGAAGCACGCTGGAGCAAATGTGGCCTAGTTCCGAAACAGAAAGAAGGCTGCTTTGGCTGTAGCTGTTAGTGAGGAGAGCAATAAAGTAGGTAGGAGAGAGAGGCCTAGACCAAATCGTGCTGGGCTTGCAGACCTGGCTAAGGAACTAAGTAAAACTCAGGTGTGCTAGAGATCAGCTGTGGGGTTTCAGGCAGGGGGTGTTGTGTTCTGCTTTATATTTAAGAGACTGGAGTAAGGGATCACAGGGGTAGGAGTGGAAGGGAGAAGCCTGCTCAGAGCCTGCTCTAGTGCAGCGGGAAGACGCTGGTGGCTTGCCCTGGGTGTGATGGCAGCGGGAGGACAGGTTCTGGATTAGTTTGCATCTGGGAAGGGAACAGGAGGTGACTGCACAGTGCAGGAAGCTCGTTTCGAATACCTTTATTGGGCAGCTCATTAATTGTTCTCTGTGGCCAGGTGGATTTCAGTAAGCTGGAGCTTTGTAATTTTCACTTATCTCTATGCTTATTTAGTGCCCTAACAGAATGGGAGATTCATTTGGGCAAAGAGGGCCTAGAAATATTTAAGTATTCCCATGATGCTTGCCATAAATACAGAAAATTTACAACAGTATGTCTTCACATTCTTACAAATTGAGTGTAGTTCAGTTCTCAAACTATGCTTGTAGTGTCCTGGGGGTCTTCAAGACCCTTTCGGGAGTTTGTGAGGTCGGTTGCTAGGACAGTGCCCGCGTTTCCCCGGCGCCCGCCTCTGCACTGGGGCGCGGGAGCAATGGCGGGCGGTGCTGTGCGAGTCGTAGTGGCTCCCAGCTGACCCAGTCATTGCATCCTTGCTAGCCTCTTCACTAGCCACAGAAGCACACTACTTTTGTCAGATCTGGGTCCTTCTGCACGTGTGTCTTCACCACACCGAGTGCCTCTGCACAGATTGCCATCTGCTGCTTGGTGAAGGCCAAGCACGAGTGGGATCCGGAGGGGCCTGTTGGGTTTCCCCCATGAAATGCTATTTTTCCCTGAAAGAATAACAGAATGAAGTGAGCTTGTCACTTCGAAGAAAACAACTGATGGTATTTGTTGCCAGTGATAAAAATTGAGCTTTCAACTGTAAATGGCATTAGAATTTTTAAAAACCTGTATCTTCTACGGTGAACTTGTCAAGGTTACCAGCGCCCCAGGCCTGTTCTGATGAGACCACGTTGGCCTAGCGGGGTGTGTTCGATGCTGCGGAATAGCTCTGCACGGCTCGGCGAGCCGATCTTTTCCAGATGACCAGTGCATGCTGTTACAACACCATGCGTGGATAAAGAGTCACTTCAAGTGCCAGATAGGACACAGGCTTCAATGCAACAGACTATGAAAAAGCTGCTCAGTTTCCTTATTCAGCTGATGTTTAAGAAGCTACCATTTGTTGAATCTTGGTGTATATAAAAAAATACAGTTATTTGAAAAGGCTGCATATATATATATGCAGCTCCATATGTGATGCTGGGTTTTCTTCACGCGCTTCAGTTGAATCAGCGTATTGCAGCAGATTAAATACAAATGCACAGGTGAGAATCCAGTGACTTCGATCACTAAACCAGACGGTAAAGAGATTTGCAGCTGTGAAAAACATTGCCACCCTTCTCACTCAAGTTTTTTGTTTGGGAAAATAGTTTCATTTTTAATAAAAATGTCATTTATGTTAACCTGTAATAGGCTTTTTATTGTTAATTTTAAAGGAATTAGTACAAATGAGAAGACCCTCATTTAAATTTATAACATGGTAGCATTTTGGTAGTGATAATTGGGAAGGGGGTCTTAGGAGTCCTCCATAATTCTAAAGAATTCAAAGGGATCTTGAGACTGAAAAATCTGAGAAATACTGGTGTATAGAAGTGGAAACATTTAGTGTACTGCATTTCTTTAAATGTAGGACGTGAACTTGGAGTTTTGAGTTTGATACTAGCGTTCCCTACTATTAAGGCGGACTTTCTCTGTCAGTGTTCTTGGAATCTAATGCTTTCCGTGAGTCCTTGCATGTGTGCGGAACTGTATACCCTTAGCCATGTGAACTGCACGGTAGCAGCACTGTGGCCGGATTTCCTTCTACCTAAATCACAGCATATGTGCTCTGTGTGTATGTGAAGAAGCTTATCAGGCCGTGAGCACTGCACAGGAATAAAGCCTTGAGAACTCAGCAGAGAGAACCAGCCATTACTGAAAATGGAATGTTTTAATTAAAAATATCCATCACCGGTGGCTCTTCTTATTTCTCAAGTGTGGCAAATGTTAATAACAGTGGTTGCACTGTGGTTCCATGGTAAATTGCCAGTTGGTGAGTAGGATTTCTCCCATGAAGTGCTTAGAGATAAACCCCTGCAACATCTGTTCTTGTGACAACAATCCCTTTTTTATTTTGGCTTATGCATATTTCAGAGGTTAGAGATAGGAAGCTCCTTCTGGAATTATTCAGTAAATGCTTGGGCTGATGTGTGTGCCTGAGAGTCAGAGAGAGAGAGAGAGAGAAAGAATGGGGGTGAGGGGGAAGAGGAAATAGAGAGAGGGAATGGGGCAGGACTAGCATATGAATTCATTGGTAACCCTTTCATTTTCTTTTCTTCCTGTATCCGTTGATGGGTTGACCTTACTAAGTGGGTTGATCTTGGGGTTTCTACTGCAGTGTAACACTGAGCACGCAGATGGATTTTCTCATTGTGTACGAGGAAACCAACCTTCATACTAGCTCCAGCTTTTTTCTTAAACATTGAGCTTTATTAGAATAAAAGCAAAAGCACAGCAGATAGAAGTCTTGAAGCCTGCAGTAAAACACTGCGGCTTTCCACTGCGAGGACGTGCCTGTTCTTTATTACACACAGCCGCTTCTGTGATCTGAGTTGGGCGATGTCATCTTAGCAGAAGAGTTTTCTTTTTCTTAGATGGGGTCTCACTCATTTACCAGGCTAGCGTGCAGTGGCGCAGTCATGGCCCACTGCAGCCTCAACCTCCCGGGCTCAGGTGATCCTCCCACCTCAGCCTTCTGAGTAGCTGGGACCACAGGTGTGCACCATCACCATCTGGCTAGTTTTAAAATAATTTGTAGAGACCAGGTGTCTTGGTATTGCCCAGGCTGGCCTCAAACTCCTGGGCTCAAGCAATCCTCTAACCTCGGCCTCCCGAAGTGTTGGGATTTGGGGCATGAGCCACCGTGCCCAGTGGCAGGAGGGTTTTCATGAACATGTGCTTCCCCTTTGTCAGGGGTGGGCTGCGGCTGTGGTTTTGGTGTTCTCGCCAGTATTGCCATTTTGATTTTTCTTACAGGAGTCCTGACCATCAACTGACTGCTGTGCTGTTTGGGATGCAGTGTTTTGAGGATGTTACTGGGGACTTTAATAAACGGACCTATACACGTTGATAGGCCTTGATAATTTATCTCTTATTGTAATTTTCATTTTATTACCATTTAAAACTAACGGCTGGAGAGATGAGTTTGAATGTTAGTTCATGCTGTCTTAGGTCGAAAGTGCTTATTCGCGTGGACGTGTTGAGCAGAAATGCTCATCGGAAAACATTGTCCTCCAGAAGCAATTTACTTGGCAGCTGTGGGTTACATTTGCTGTCATTAATGTTTACATTTTGTTTTAAGGAGATTGGTTTTTTGCTGCCTTGATCTCATGCTCACATTTTCCTGGTTGCGACTGGAACCAATAAGTAAAGAGAATGGACCTAGCAACACCTTTTAAATGTTAAAAACCGAAGTCAGAGAGAACGGTGTTTATCTTTTTGGTGAAGCCTGCTGTAACATCATGTGCTTAAATTTTCCCTTTGTGCCCTCTTCCCGTAATTCTTCAAAGGATAGCAGGCACTTTTTTTAGGTCCAGCTTTTTGTTTTAAATGTTTATCTTAATAGTGGCGGGTTCTCTTACGGGCTAGTCATTTGTGGGCATGGGTTGGGTGTGCAGGGTTTATGCCTAAATTATAGGATCATATGGTTCTCTGTGATCGGGAGAAGGAGGTGGAGGTTTCTATTGTACTTTTTTCTTAGGTTGTGTGACCTTTTTCTTTTGTTCTTTTGTCCTTGGCGTTGGTGTTAGTGTTTAGGAACCCCCGTTTAGAAAGCGTTTTAGAGAAAACCTGATGCAATTTAAATTTTGAGGATGTTGATACCTCATCGGGTAAGACTTCGATAAAATAACACCTTTTTCTCTTATTTCAGTGGATCCAAAGAGAGGCTGGCTTGGAGGGGGAGTGGTGGTGATCAGCAAGGGACTCGCCACCACGCCACAGGGTGGTCACATTTTTTTTTTCGAAGCAAAATGTAATTTCTCTTAAAAGAAGATTTGGATCCTGGCATTTTAGCAGCTGTTTTTAAGGCCTGGGGCTCTGGTATTCCTGGCTGTTTTGAGAGGCAGTGTTGGACAGCTGGTTCATGCAGCAGGTATTGATCGTGTGCGGACTTCTGTTTGGCAGTATTTGGTCTGACATTGGAGGGAGTTTGCAAGAAGGTCACAGCATCATTTCATATGGTTGGAACCCCGAGTGTGGGACTAGCACACCTAACACCAGGACGCGCAGCAAGGGGAAGACAGCTTGTGGCGAAACCATGAGTCTTACAGTCCCGATCTCTAGCCTGGGCGTTTGGCAGTAGGAGATGCGCAGAGTGGTGGAGAGGCCTCGTAGAGGGGATGGAACTTGACCTGGGGCTTGACGAAGGCTGAGAGAAAGGGACAGGGGATGTTGGGTGTCAGGAGGACATTCACACCAACTTAGGAAACCGAGTGTGGCTATTTCATGTGACCATGTGAATGTCCGCAGCTTAGGTGGGAATGAGTAACTTGAGCCACGTTTCTCATCACAGGGAGACTGAGGTAGCCTGGGGACTCGGTGGAGGAAGGAATCTGAACCTTCTATTGTGAAGGCACTGGGCAGCAGTGAAAGTTTTAAATAGGTGAAAGATATACTTTGTTTTCTCTTTTCTTTTTCTTGTCCTCTTTGGTTTTGAGACAAGGTCTCACTCTGCTGCCCAGGCTGGAGTGCAGTGCAGCATCCTCTGCCTCCTGGGCTCAAGCGATCCTCCCACCTCAGCTTCCTAGGTAGCTGGGACTACAGGCATGTACCACCACACCCAGTTCATTTTTTGTAGAGACAAGGTCTCACTATGCTGCCCAGGCTGATCTCGAAGTCCTGAGTTTAAGCCATCTGCCTCCCTCGTGTGAGCCACCGTGCCTGGCTCTGTGTATATATATATATATATATATATATATATATATATATATATATATGTATGTATGTATTTTTTTTCCCCCTAAGTATTCACCTGATTGGGTGTGGTGTTTCACACCTGTAATCCCAGCACTTTGGGAGGCTGGGACCAGTTGATCGCTCGAGCCCAGGAATTCAAGATCAGCCTGGGCCACATGCTGAAATGCCGTCCCTACAAGAAAATGCAAAATATTAGCAGATGTGGTGGTGCACACATGTACTCGCAGCTACTCAGGAGGCTGGGGTGGGAGGGTTGCTTGAGCCCATCAGTCTGAGGCCACAGTGGGCCATGATCATGCCATTGCACTCCAGCCTGGGCATCGGAGTGAGACCCTATTTCAAAAACAAACAAAAAAGGTTCGTCTGCTTGTGATGTGGGGTGTGTGGAAGGAAGCAGGCCAGCGGTGCGGCCACCCGAAGCGTGACGGGAATTCCAGATCCTATATGGTGCCATTTCAACACGGAGGAGTAGAAATGGTGATGAAGATAAAGAGACCACGGCAGAGAGGAGTCTAGAAAGAAATTAACGGCTCTGACAACTTATTGAATAGAATTGGTGAGGTGTGGGGCAGCCCAAGATAACGAATGTTGTAATTTTCAAAGGCAATTCATGAAGGGAGGAAGAATCAGTTCAGATTTCTGGGTTGGACTGTTTTTGATATTGTATTCTAAGATGATCATTGCTTCTTACTGGGAGACAAAAAGCTATTTAAAAGCGTGAAGGTCATCTGCGGTTTTCTGGGGTGAGAGAGTCCTCAGGAACTGTTCCCGTCTGCAGAGGCCTGGGAGCCTTGAGTCCAAGTTGCTGATCTTTGGTGCGGGGTGGTTCTGCCGCAGTCTGTGAGGCTTCTGGAGGGCCTCGTGAGCTTGCAGCTCTGTGATCCTGCTGACGCACTGGTTTCTTTCCACACGTGGCGTTTGTGCTTTCCCTGCGTGGAGCGGTGAATGGGGATGTGAGAGGGACTGAGTGGTGAAGCTGATACTGTCACAGTAGAATCCAGAAAAGCTGCTCAGGAAAACAGTTTATACGTTAGCCATTCAAACGTTAGAAAAGGCTTGTATTGCTTATCGACCTTAAACGTTCTGCTGTTTATTTATTTGTGAATGAATGACTGGGTTTTGCTGTGTTGCCAGGCTGGAGTGCAGCTGTGTGATCACCGCAACTTCAACCTCCTGAGCTCAGGCAGTCCTCCCACCCCAGCCCCCCAGGTAGCTGGGACTACAGGCGTGTGCCATCACACTGGCTAATTCTTGTATGTTTTGTACCGATGGGATTTTTTTTTTTTTTCTGTGTTGTCCAGGATGGTCTGGAACTTCCGGCCTCAAGCGATCCTCCTTCCTTGTCCTTCTAAAGTGCTGGGATTATAGGTATGAGCTACCACACGGGGCCTTACACTTTGTTTAGAAGCTGTTTTCACTGAGCAGTTAGTGAAAATCAGGAATCATGTCGTATACAGAGTACCTGTGAAGAAGTTTCGGGCTACAGGTGTGGTACCTAGAGTTGAATGAGAGACAGCAGACTGTGAGCAAGACCCTGCTCGTGGCAGATGGTGTTGTCCTCACAGGCCACAGCAAAGCTCTTCTTACAAGGTGACCTTGACAATTCCCCCATTGAGAGTGGGGTCTCCGTTCCCTCCCCTTGAATCTGGGCTGACTTGTGACTACAGCTCAGGTTTGAAAAGGCTCTCCCCTGGGTCCACTGGGGCATGTGCTGTGAGGGAACCCCGCAGCCAAGCGGTGAGGCCATGTGAAGGTGAGCCACGCTGTAGTGATCCCAGCCCCCCAGAGACGCTCACCCCCAGACTTCAGTCTTCCCAGCTGAGGCCCCCGAGACCTGTGACGCCCTTTCCTAATTCTTGACTGTGGGACCTGTGAGCATAATGAAATGGTTGTTTTATGCTGCTAAGTAAAGGGAGGCTTGTTAAGCAGTGACAGGTAACTTGAGCATGTTTTGGAAGTTGGAGCTGGGTGTGGGCATAATCAAATCCCAATGCCTGCAGCTCTGGCTTTGGGACCGGATGCTGGGCAGAAGCCTCTGGGCCTCCAAGAGAGCGCTGCTGGATGCCTGGAGGGCCTCCTGGAAGGTAGCAGGGTCTAGTATTTTAGCCTGCGGGTGGCACATGGTGTCCGTCCCTCCTACTCTGCCAATGTGAGGAGGCACTGTAGACCATGAGCACCACATGGGTGCCCTGGATTTGGTCCTCAGTAGGCAGGGCTTGGCCTGCTGGCTGCCTGTTGCCTATCCCGGAAGGAAGGGAGGGAATGTGTCATTGCACGCTGGAGGAAAGGGCCCCTTGTTAGGTGGCGGTGGGAAGCCTGGTGTCACTGTTGCTATGGGAAAGAGGAAAATATGTGTGTATTTAATGAACTTGCTCATCTAGTTTAGGAGATTTCTAGGCAGAAAATTCAAAGTGCCACCTGGCTTCTATTGGGTGTAAGGAAAGAAGACTTGCTGGGTTCAAAAATAAGACTGTTTCTCATTCCCAGCCTCTCCTCCAGGCTCCTTAGGTGAAGAAAGGGCTTTAGGCAAAGAGCAAATCTGGAGCGGGCTGTGAGCTCCTTTCCTGAGGCTGCAGATTGAGATGCAAGGGCAGCGTCCAGCCTTTCTGCAGAAGGAGAGGCCTGTAGGTTCTTGCATTAAATCCACAGTCTGGCCTCGAAGAATCCAAAGGGCATTGTCATGCCACAGCCTCTTAGGGGAGCCCAGGAAGAAAGGGGCTTGTCTCTTTATGGTTCTGGCTTGTCTAATGGAGTATATTATGAATTAATACACAGAAAGCTCACAACATTTTTAAAGAAATTATGTGTCTGCCTGGACTCAAAGGAACAGAGTCAATACAAAATGAAAAGAGGTCTTTGGACCCCCAGACCTCTGTGAGCAGGAAGCAGGCTGTGAAAATCACCCAGCTGTAAATGGGTACTTTTCATGGAAAATGAAGTACGTCTGAGAAGGCAGAGCCAAGATCCCAGAGAACAAGCCCCAGGTACCAGGACGGAGCCCTGATCAAGGTGCTGGCACTGTGTGCCTGCCTCCAGTGTGGCTGTCCTGGGTGGGACGTTGTGGGTGGGGTGTGGGTATGTCTGGGTCAGATCTTTAGACCTGGATTGGGAGGATGGGATGCAGGAGAGGTGGACTTGAGGATGTGTGGGGTATGGGTATGTCTGGGTCAGATCTTTAGATCCTGACTGGGGAGATGGAGGTGGAGGAGGGGTGGACTTGAGGATGTGTGGGGTGTGGGTCTGTCTGGGTCAGATCTTTAGATCCTGACTGGGGAGATGGAGGTGGAGGAGGGGTGGACTTGAGGCACTTCATGTTCCTGCATACAGGCTCCTCAGCTGCGCAGGGTTTAGGTGATGAGACTCCCCCCCAACTTTAAGCTGATGGCAGTAATCAGACAGGCCTTGGGGTCCTTGGGGAGGTATCATGTTCATTTTGCATGTGGGAGGATGTGATGTGTGGTGGCCACAGCATGGATAGTGGCAGATTGTATTTTCCAGAAGTGACTATAGCAGTATCTCCCATCCCACATGTCCTCTCTATAGTGTGACTGTGAACGCCTCCCGTTGAGATGTGACCTTGCTGTTCCCTCCCTTGGATCTGGGTGGGCCGTGACCGTGGTAGAAATGGCACTCGGCTGGCGTGCTGAAGGTGACACACTGTTCGCCTGGCTCTCTCAGACCTGTGGTTGGGTTCCAAGAGAACTTTTCACGTGGTTCTCTCCGAACCCAAGACCAGTCCCATTGGAGAGGCTGCCGGAGGAAGCCATGGGAGGAGACGGTTTCCCATTAACAGCAACTGTCAGCCACCAGATGTGTGAGTGGAGAAGCTTCTGGCGGTTCCAGCACCAACCACTGAGCCATCAGCAGCCTCTGCATCTTTCCCACTGAGGCCCCAGTCATTGCGGAGCAGACCGTTTCTGAATTCCTGACCCGCAGACTCTGCAGGCATGAGAAATGGTTGCTGGACATCACTAAGGATTGGGGCCTTGGTTGTGCAGCCACAGCACGGCAGGCTGCTCTTCCACGTCTCAGGAGCACACAGGTTCTGTGCCAGGGATGGCCGGTCAGGCCCTGCAGACGAGCAGAGCTTCTCATCCCACACATCCCAGCCTTCTTTAAACTTCCCTGGCAGATTGTTGTACGGCTTTGCTGCTGTTGGTGAAGATGGTGGAGTCTTCTTGGGTTGTCCATTTGATGATCATCCCAGATGGGCTGCTTTGTACTTTTCGGGTTTACATGCTTTAGGCATGTTTTTCTCATGAGTGGTGGAAAGTAGGAACTGCTCGTGGTGGCTGTCTCCCTCATCATGCTGTTTATTTTTGTCATGAAAAACATCTCTATCAATAAGATTAATCTCACTTTTACCTAGGCAATCTAACCTGTAGACTTTGTTGAGTAAAATTGGAAATAAGTTTAAATCTAATTTATCTTGTTGTCAAACCAGGAGAAACCTATCAAGAAACCGCTAAAGCAGTGAGAGCTCAGAATGAGGAAGATGTGGCATAAAAGGTGATTTTTCTAAGAGCTTTACATATAGGCAATGGTCTGATTTGTACTAAGTGCGAACACGTGTTGAATTCAGGGAACTGGGGAAAGCACGCGCGTTTGACCCTGAGCTCTTTGCAAGAAGCTTGTGGGGATTGGTGCATCACTTGAAGGGTTAAGGGAACGAAGGACGAAAGGGTGCTGATTGTTTGGTTGTACAAATGTGGTGCTGTGTGCAGTCCCCAAGACTACCTCGTGCTTCGAGGATTTACTGGGGGTACTCACAGGACTCAGCATCTAGTACGCATGACCATGATTTATTATGGTGGAAAGACAATTAAAAACAAAAGCCAAACCAGCCAGGGGAGAAGGTGCACAGGGTGAAGTCTCAGGGGAACCAGGCACAGGCTTCTGAGAGCCCCCCCCATGGAGGCTCACAGGAGGAGCTTGATTTCCCCTAGAAAAAGGTAGAAGGATAGAAGGCAGTGAAATGTTGCCAAAGAAGCGCATCAGAGGCTTAGCCCCAGGGTTTTTACTGGGGGCTGGTGACAGATGCAGCCTCTGCCAAAATCCCAGACTTCCGGAAGGAAAGCAGGTATTCAGCATAAGCCATATTGTTTGAAAACAGTTGAGGCACAGTGAACCCCAGTTGCTAGTTAGGGTGGTGGGAACCCTTCAGAAATCCAAGTCCCCAGACCCCAGCCATGGGCCACTGCTGTAAGCAGGGCTTTGAAAGGAGCTGCTGGGGTCTGCTTTCTTGACTCTCTTCTGCACAGATACCAATTTATCCCTTCCTTTCCGATTCATGTCTCTCTCAAACAGAGTGAGGGAATAAAAACCTCAAAGGCCGGGCGCGGTGGCTCACGCCTGTAATCCCAGCACTTTGGGAGGCCGAGGCGGGTGAATCACGAGGTCAAGAGATCGAGACCATCCTGGTCAACATGGTGAAACCCCGTCTCTACTAAAAATACAAAAATTAGCTGGGCGTGGTGGCACGTGCCTGTAGTCCCAGCTACTCGGGAGGCTGAGGCAGGAGAATTGCTTGAACCCAGGAG
>PVKV010040103.1:0-12511 GCA_004027835.1 Alouatta palliata
ATGTAATGTAGTATAATGACTTAGGTCAATGTATTAGTGTCATCTTGATTGTCATAGACCTGTCACCATTCTCTCCTTCTGTTCATGGCACTGCTTGTATATATTGGGCTACACTAACTTATCTTATTTTTTTAAGTCTTCTCTATTCAACCCCTACAATCTGGTTCTTGCCTCTTCTCTGTTGAAACAACCGTTGAGTTCACCAATGACTTCCATATTGCCAACCCCAATAAATATTTTTATGATTTTGGCTTGACCCACTTTCTATGGCAATTAATACTGTTTGATTGGTCCTTCCTTCCTGAAAATTACCCCTTTTTTCCTGAGATACTTCTCTAATAACTTATCCTTCTTTTCCTCCTACTGCTGTTCCTCACATCTCTTAGGTAGAATCTTAAATATCAGTGCTTCAGAGCTCTGCTCCTGGTCTTGTGCCCTACTTGCTATATTTTCTCCCCCACATGATCCTATTTTAGTCTACCTTCAAGCCTTCTGCCACTATTTATGTTCTGAAGATGCCTAAATCCCTGTCTTCAGCCTAGACAACTTCCATGAGCCCCAGATCTTTATGTACAGCTGCCTGCTGGAAAGCCACTGCATCCACATATGTCTTGTTTGACTCATGCCAAGGTGAAAAAGGCCCAATTCTTCCATAGAACTGATGTTTGTGGTTTCTTTTGAATAAACATAGAAATTGACCCTCTCAGTCTTAAAAGTTGAGGAGCTACATTTGTCTTATCTTATACATCAAAAATTGTGAGACCAATAATCAGGCCTCTCAAATAGTATTGAGGAACTGAATCATAGGCCCTCACCTGTCATGATTGCCTTACTGACCACCTGCTACCTGTTGACCAACTCCGCTTTCTTACCCCTCCCTAATTCCTTTTGGAGCACATGCATAAAGCCTTTTTCCCTGGCAATACTCATCTTAGTAATTGGTTTTTTGTGTGGTAAGTAGCAGGCCCTAGACTGAACCTCTGGTGTTTCAGTAACATATTTTGATTCCCTGACCAGGCACACATTGATTGTAGCCTAGCTGCTGCAGGCCAGAAGGGTTTCAGAAGCCCTCCTAAGCAGCTATCTGCCCATTTTCGGCTGGAGGTGGGTCTTGGTCTCTCTTTCTTTAGTCTCACCGCTGCCAGCCCCAGCTGCATTCCTGATTGCCTAGGAAGAGTAGCCTTTGATATTTGACATCTGCATCTGGATGGGTTAGTGTATTTTGTGGGTACTAGACAGGGGGATGTGCTCTTCTCAATGTGGGGAATTCCAAAGGAATTTCCATTTGCAGGTTGAACAAGCCCAACCAATGCAGAGAGGAAGCATCCCGACTATTTCAGTTTGGACACTCTTGGGACTTGTTTATTGCTGCAGCAGTTGTATTGTGTTTTAGTGATTGTGTGTGCATGTCAATATAGTTCCCAGTATTCTTTGGTGTCTGGGGCAGTTTGGCTCCATGAGCCTCATTGCTAGTGAACAGGAAAGGGGGATGGAGTTCTGTGTATCCAGACTTTTATGCTGCTACTCTAAGCAGGGTCAGGTTTGGTTAGTACATGGGATTCTTCTGTGATACTGTTTGGTCCACAAGAGTGTTTTGGAGTCTGGGGAGGTTTCACCTTTAAAAATCAAACTGCCATGGAAATTGTTTCACCCAAAATTTTGGTTCACATCCTTCATTGGATTACCTGTTGGGGCAAAATTTAGCCATGTGAACATGTTCATAAAACTGAGTTTGTACTGCTATCTCATGGCTAGAGTTCAGAGGTAAAAGCTATTGGATCTTTGTTTATGTGTGTGTATATACATTTCGATGTATTTATGTGTATGTACATTTATTATGTTATATGTTGTGTCTACTAAATTGACATAAAGAGTGCTCATAAATTAAGTAAATAGGTCCAAGCAATTTTCAAGTTCACATGACTTAAGTAATTCTTTAATAAACAAGCTGGCTTTAAAATTATTAATATAGAAATGGAAATGTCTTTGGAGTTGTCAGTCTACGTTTTTGTCTGGGTTTTATATTTGTGTCTGCTACATATTTTGAGGTGTCAGGATTTGGCATAGAAGGATAAAACTATAAACCCAGCTAAAACACAAATAAACTTTGTGTGACTTTTTGGACACATTTAATGTTGTTAGTTTAATAAAAACACTTGAGTCTTCTGAGTTATTGGCAAAAATACCCATGGATTTAGGATTCTTACTTAGGTGAACACCTGATATTCTCAGGTTATAAAATGGTTAACAAGGAACTAACCACTAACTTTGTCTAATATCTCAGTTTTCAGAAGTAATTTAGATAAACTGTTTAAAAAATAAAAGAATTGAGTACATGTAAATGGGATAAATGCTTATAGGTGAACTTTTTGTGTAATTTAAAATCTTAATTATTTTTGATGATGAGTCATCCAAATTATTTTAGATGTCTGGTCATTTTCAATTAAAAAAAGGTTTTTATATAGAGAAACATGTTTTTAAAAATTATAGAAGGTTCTCAAATATAAAATACTAACATCTGATAGTTCAGGATTCCTTACTTCCTAGTAGTTTTCACTAAAACATAAGGTTACAAAGAATAAGAACTGTAGTTAATATATAATTCTGTATATAAAATGTGCCAGAAAATTTTCGTTCCTATTGAAAAAAAAGAAAAATTTGTCTAATTCAGAATTTATCTAAAGGTTGAATCAAATTATGGACTGTGGTAAATTTTTGTCCTAAAATAAAATGACTTTTTTTTTTAAACAAGAGAAAATTTAAGACCAAACAGAAAATGTAAACATGTCATACATTGTATAAGTCATATGAAGTTTTCTCCTGTTTCTGTGTATGTCTGTCTTCATGCACATACAGAGAAAATAGAAAGATAAAAAGTAAAACCTGATAGGAAATTGGAGAAATTTGACTAATTAACATTGCTCATAGTTAAAGCTCTTAGTCTTGATAAAGATAAGAAATTTTATAAGGAAATACATTGGCAGTTTGACAAATCTTTTTTTAAATATAGGTAAGCGTGAAGCTACATTTAGCAGGGAGTCAAATTTCACACAAATGCTTGTGTTGCTTGATTTCACACTGTTTGCTATTCTGCATTGGTGGTACTAGCATTAAAGTACTTACTTGCCAAGTGTCTAGAGTAAATTTCTTAAATATACAAAATGTATAGTGGTATTGGTAGACTTAAAGACACTAATTTATGTATCAAAAACAATATATTTATTGTGTGTGTGTGTGTGTGTGTGTGTGTGTTTTGGCTCTGGGTAACACTGTAGCCTCTAAGGTAAACTGAATAGGAGAAAAATTTGGGGTTGGTTTTTTGTTTATTTGTTTTTGCTTTAATTTTTCATTTATTTGCTATTTGTATTTCTTTGGGTTTTCTATATATGTATATATGCATATGTATTATATGCATATGTAAATAAATAGAAGCATAAAAATATATAAGCATATCTGTACAGCAAATAAATATATAACAAATAGCAAATAAATATATAAATTATATATATTATAAATATATAAAATATATATATAAAACTATTTTTTAAAAAATTTCTGGCTGGGCACGGTGACTCACGCCTGTAATCCCAGCACTTTGGGAGGCCAAGGGGGGCGGATTACGAGGTCAAGAGATTGAGACCATCCTGGCCAACATGGTGAAACCCTGTCTCTACTAAAAAATACAAAAATTAGCTGGGCGTGGTGGCGCGTGCCTGTAGTCCCAGCTACTTGGGAAGCTGAGGCAGAAGAATGGCTTGAACTCAGGAGGTGGAGGTTGCAGTGAGCCAAGACGGTGACTCTGCACTCCAGCCTGCTCCTGGCAACACAGAGAGACTCTGTCTCAAAAAAAAAAAAAAGAAAAATTCGAACAGAAGGCTTGTATTTGGTTCTATGAGTAGTCATTTTGTTTCCTATGCATTTGTAAGAGTTCATCATCATTTGTTCTATTTATCCAAAATTCTTAAGCTACCTTTGTAAAGTCTATAAAAAATAATGAAAGAGCACACTAGCCATTTAAAACTGAATTGGTTTTGCTTACCTAGAATGATATAGAGAACTTTAAGAGTTTAAGTTTCCTGGCCAAAATTAAGACTTGACTTATTTTTATAAATTAAAAACAGAAATAGTACATTATTTTGTTATTTAAGAAAGTAGATGAGAATAAAATTGTTTAAATGGTGCTAATTTCAGGTAATTCAGTTCAATCAATAATTTGAATTAGTTTTAGATCTTTTCCTTTAGATAGTAAGGAAAGACTGTGATATGGATACAAAGTTTTAATGTTCAGGAAAGATTGGCCTTTTTCTTAAGGAAATTATATTAACGTATTTCTCTCAAATTATTTTAGTTGTGTTTGGTAGCATTATTAAAATCAAGTGACATTCACTTGGATTAAGTAGTAATTAAAAATATGAGACTTTCTAGTGATTTTTTAATCCCAAGCTTATGTGTGTACTTGAAAATAAAATAAGTACAAGTGTTGTCCTGGTTTGAAGATTCTAGTGGTGAAAGTTACCTAATTAGTTGTTCGTACTGCATTGAGAAACCAGTCCTAGAAGTGTGTGATGATATTCTTTTAAATAGCTCAAAACAAATTATTGTGTGCTTGTTCTTACTTTGTCCCTGTTTTGTTATATAGTATTTAAGTAGATGGAGATTATCTTCATACTGAATTTCCAAAACTGATATTTGCATTTACTATTTTTTTAATGATGGAAAAAAAGTTAATTGTTGCACATTGATAAGTTTGGCACAGGACATCACATTTTTGATGCTTTCGGTCACAGTTGCATCACTAGAATGCTAGCAATCAGACATATGCAAGGAGTCACCTAACTACTTAATACAATGGTTTGAAGTGTTGCAGGCAGCAACTACTAGACATCAAATGACAGTGTTTTAATTTGTGACATGTTAGTCACTCTACAGGACACTCAACATGTTATCATGATAACATGTAGAGTCATGTTAGAATGATAGGACTTTCTGCAGTATTAGTAAACTGAACCACAAATTTCTAGATGTTCTTTTATATGTCTGTAAACATTTCATTAAGCTTTGGCATCTGTTCTTATCATAAATGCATATGCTATACTTGATCATTTATATAGCAGATAGAAACTTATTTTATACCAAAATAGTCTATCTACATATTATAGGTAGAGTGCTAGTTTATTGTAACTTTATTTTTGTATTGTTTTAAAAGTCTTTTTTATTTAACTTTGGTTAAGTGAATAATAATTATTTTACAATGACCTGTAATTCTGTTTTGATCAAATGTTTAGAGCCCTTTAACATCTTTGGAAAATATCCTAATTAATCCTTGTGCTGTTAAGTTACAGGGCTTTGACTCCTGGGTCTGCAAATGGCACTGATACCTGCTAAATCTTGAATATTGACATCAGCCAAAGCCTTGTCTTCAGAAACTCGAGAGGTGACAATCAAAATGAGCTGCTTTTATGAGATACAGGGCCAGAAATGAAAACTATTCAATCCCTCTAGGCCCAGGGACTATTGTGGAAGAAGTGAATATGTGGGATTTTGAGGGATTTTGAGGACAAAATTAGTTATATATTTTATTTAATGATGGTTTTACGTGCCTTTACATAGACCTTTAAAAGAGCTCACCATTCTAGGCCAAGGTTGAAGAGACAACTCAATTTGGGAGCCTAGGGACCTGGGCCTCCCGGGCCAGCGTGTGGCTTCTTAATGGCAAAGGAGATTCCTTTGAGTTGTAAACAATAGTGTAATCTTACTTTTTGGCTTTTAGTTTTTAAGTCTTATGTTGCTTAAAGAGTTTTAAAGATTATGAGTATCTGCCTACCTCCAATCCCATCTGGCCTAGAACATTTAATTTGCTATAAGTCTTGACTCTAATTCCTTTGGCCATAGAGGTTCCACTGAGGAACTGGGTGAACCTGGGGCATATAGCACACTACTCTAGAAATGGTATGGGACAAAAAGTCCTCAGCCCCCCACTGACTGAATGAGCCACTTGTGGCCAGGATAAACCAGTTGTCAAGAGACCAGTCTTACCTGGGAAAATGTCTTGCCCCTTACCCTGCTGAGGATTTGTGTAACCCCAGAAGTGGGTTGACTCTTAGCCTTATCCCATGACATCCCTTCTCAGCATGAAGCTGTCAGAAAGACTGATGACCAGATTCACCATGATTGGGGAATTGATAAATAGAAAGAAGGTGCTAAAACTGGCCCAATTGTCCTATAGAACTGATGTTTATGGTTTCCTTTGCATTAAGATGGAAATTGACCCTCTCAGTCTTAAAATTTGAGAAACTTACATTTGTCTTATCTGAGTTCCTTTCTCAGGAAATCATCCAGCAGCCCTCTCAAATAGTATCAAGGAACTGAAATTTAGGAAATTACTGCATCTGGACAGTGACATGTAAGACATCACACCAGTCATGATTGCCTAACTGACCACATGCTTCCCATTGACGAACTTTTTTTCCTTACCCCTCTCTAATTTCTATTTTCCCACGCATGGTTACATTTCTCTCCTGCTGTAAAAACCCCTAATTTTAGTTGGTTGAGGAGGTGAATTTGAGATTGATCTTTCATCTCCTCAGCTGCAGCATCTGAATAAAACCTTCTTCCCTGGCAATACTCATCTCAGTGATTGGCTTTCTGTGTGGTAAGCAGCAGGACCTAGCCTGAACCCCTGGTGTTTTGATAACAGATGCTGCTATGCACAAATGTAAATCCAGAGTTGCATGATCTGAGCATATTTTTAGGCTCAGTTTTCTAATTTTTAAACTGTCAACAAATTGAAAAAAATCTTTTTTTTTTTTTTTGAGACAGAGTCATACTCTGTCGTACAGGTCAGAATGCAGTGGCATAATCTTAGCTCACTGTAACCTCTGCTTCCTGGATTCAAGCAATTTTCATGCCTCAGCCTCCTGAGTAGCTGGTATTAGAGGCACATGACCCCACACCCAGCTCATTTTTTTGTATTTTTGTAGAGACGGGGTTTTGCCATGTTGGCCAGGCTGGTCTCAAATTCCTGGCCTCAGGTGGTCCGCCCGCCCTGGTCTCTCAAGTGCTGGATTATAGGTGTGAACCACTGTGCCCAGCTGAAAAAAATCTAAAATGTGGTGTAAGTCACACTAAACATGTGTCTAGGCTAGATCCAGTTTGCCACATCTGTGCAGAGTCTGATTCACAACAGAATCAAGGGAGGTATGGGTATGGAACCTGGGAGAGAAAATGTTTTTTTTAAAGATAGCATGTTTAGGGGAATAGGCAAGAGTCAATGAGAAATGTGAGATTGGGCTTGGTAGTAGAGCAGCAGCAGCAATGAGTCACTTAAGGAGTCAGGAGAGATCAGTCTTCCTTTCTTTAACATGCCAATTAAATGAAAGAATGGCTTTTGTTGGGATAGTGTTAACATATTTTATAATAGTATACCTACTCTCATATCCATATCTTTATAGTTATTATCAGAAAAAGCCACACATGACCTTATGTAAATGATGGCAATAAGCACCATGTGGCTTATTATTTGGAACCTTGGAAAGAAAAGAACCTGAAGAATGGGGGAACTGGCTAGGAATGAAGAAGGGGCCTTGGAGAATGAAGACTACTAACCTGTAGGTAGAGTAGAGTGGAGCTGGTTGAGGATGGGGAAAAATGTAGCTCACGAGTGGTATTTAATGCTTAGAAGGAAATGAGAGAGCTGGGGTTAGACAAAAGTGGAGATTAGCCAGGAATCAAGTCCTGGTGGGATGGGAGGTGACTTGGCAGTGTTGGTCAAAGTAGGAGCCAAGGTGGGATACTGAACTGGGTGGCCAAGATCAGAACCAGAGCTATCGAATGCAGAGCCAGGGATCTGGAGGCAGTTTGGAAGGATATGCATGAGGGAGTGTGCCAAGAATATGTACCCCCTGGTTTGAGAATTTTCAAATAAGCAAGTTGCTAAGTTTGTAATATATATTATGTAACATGGTAATTCTTCTTAGGCCATTCTTTTAGTCAATGTTGAATTAAGAGTTAAACAAATTTAAAATCTGCAGTTTTGTTTAAAAAATTAAAACACCCAAACATATCATCTTTCCAACAAATGTTTTTTAAACAGATCTTTCAGCCAAGTTGCCTAAGAACAACAGTTGACTAGAACTGTACGTCTTCCTTCAAACACTGTCTACTGCAGAATGGAAACAGGAACCTCTGGGAATATCTGTGAGTCATAAAATGTTGCAGGGAACTTTCCAAAACCATTTTTTTTTTTTTTGCTAGGATGGAGAGTTCTAATCTCATATTGGCAGGATCTGTTGGCTGCAAGGTACATTGTTTACTTTGATTTCTTCTCAGCTGTTCTGCATGATCTTGGATCATCAAGTTTTTGATATATTAGAGCAGAAGAGTTGCATAATATGACAAGATTGTAACCCTTTCTGTTCTTATTCTCTTAAAATAGATAAAAATCATGATTCTAATCTATGCTTCCTCCATGAGTATGTTTAATTCACTTGTCTTTGAAGGAAGTAGTTTGGATTAATCCCACAGTTCTAAAAGTTTATAGTACTGGTAATTGAAAATAGTTTTTTAAATTCAATTAAAAAATGATGTCAAAAAACACTTCATAATGCTGCCAGAAGGGGGTATTTCTGAATGTGTATGCGTGTGTGCACTGGGGTTGTTTAATCTAGTTTAAATATTAGTGCTTGTATTAAGCAAAGTATGTACACAAAGGCATATCTTACAAACATGGTATTAATGTAAAGAATGAATAAAAAAGTAGGCCAGAAAAGAATAGTTCCTAATTCTTCGGCCACAAACTCAACCTGAATCTAAACCCTTTGATATTTAATGGAGTCTGGATAACTTCTGAAATGATTTATTGTTTAGGTTTTTTTTTTTACATTTTTTCTATTTTTATTTAACGTTTAAAAGAGGGATATACTTAAAATGTGAAAGGTCTTAAGTTTACAATTCCAAAGATTTTGACTATTGTACAAACCTGTACAGTCACCACTCAAACCAATATATAACAGTTCCATCACCCAGAATGCTCCCCGTATTTCTTCCTTGTCGCTTCACCAATACCCTCCTCCAAACACCAGAGACAACATGGATTAGTTTTGAATGTGTTTGCCTTCATATACATTGACTCATACAGTATGTATTCTTTTGGGTTTGGCTTCTTGAGTCAAAATATGTGTAAAATTTATATGTATTTTTTCATGGATCAGTTTTTAATTTTTTTAAATTGTAATTGAGCAAAGTCCTGTTATATGAATATACCACCATTTTCCTTTCTCTTAATGATGAACATTTGTGTTATTTCCAGTTTGGGTTATTGTAAATAAGGGCACTAGGATACTCTTATAAAAGCCATTTTATGGAAATAATGTTTTTTATATCCCGTGGGTAAATTCCTAGCAGTGGGATTGCTGCATCAGAGAACTTTAATATTAAATTGCTGAGATTCCACAGTGGTTGTACCATTTGACAATCTCAACAGCAATGTATGACAGTTCCATTTGTTCCACATTTTTGCCATTATTTGGTTTTATTTGTCTTTTTGATTTCGACTACTCTAATGAGATTAAAATTTTATCACATTGTGTCTTTATTATCATTTCTCTGCTTAGAACGATGTTGAGGAACTTTTTGTGTGCTTATTGGCCTTTCCATGTCTTCCTTTATGAGGTGTCTCTTCAAGTCTTCTACCAATTTTTAATTGATTTTTGTCTTTGTATTGTTTATTTTCAGGAATTCTTTCTATATTGTACAAGATCTTTGTCAGATAAATGTTCTTAACATATCCTCCCAGTCTGTGTCTTGTCTATTCATTTTCTTAATGATGTCTGTTTCAGAAAAATTGAAATGTAATTCACATGCCATAAAATTCACCCTTTAAGGTGAACAATTCATTGTTTTTTAGTATATTCACAAAGTTGTGCAACTGTCACCACTATGTAATTCTAAACATTTTAATCATATCTCAGATATACCCCATATCTATTAATACTCACTCCTCATTTTCCTCTTCCCCCAGACCCTTGCAGCTGCTAATTTACTTAAAAAAAAAGTTCATGTGGAATTGCCTATTCTGGATAGCTCATATAAATGGAATAATACAATCTGTGGCCTTTTGTTGGTGGCTTATTTCATTTAGCATGATTTGTGGCTGCATAATATTTCACTGTATGGATATACTGCATTTAAAATTCTTTCATCAGATGATAGGCATTTGGGTTGTTTCTATTTTTGTCTAATACAGCTAATACTGTTATAATATTGATGTTCAGGTTTGGTTAAACATAAGTTTTCCATTCTCTCAAGTATATTTCTAAGAATGGAATTGCTGGGCCATATGGCAGCTCTATTTTTCACTTTTTTGAGGAACTGCCTGTTTTCCAGCTGTACCATTTTACATGCCCACCAGCAATCTATGAGAGTTCCAATTTCTCAGTATCTTTGCCAATACTTGTTGTCTGCTTAAAAAAATTCTATTGATTGTGGTTTGTGATTTGCATTTCCCTGATGACAAATGATTTTTTGATTATTGTGATGAAACTAATATAAAGTGTTAATTTTTTTTTCTTTAATGGCTTGTTTTAAGTTTTGTTCAACAACTATTTGACTATCCCCAAGGTCGTGAAGATGTTCTCTTACTTTTTTCTTCTAGAAGCTTTATGATTCTAGCTTTTACAATTAGATCAATGATCAGTAATGAGTTAATTTTTTTTTTTTACAGATACTATGAAGCAAATGGAAAATTTTTTTTTTCTCATATGGAAAGACAGTTCTCACATGGTTTTTTGAATAGGTTATAATTTCCCCTATTAAATTATCTTGACACCTTTTGTAAAAACCAGTTGACCATCTGTACATTGTCTATGTCTGAAATCTTTATTCTACTCTATTGGTAGGTATGTATATTTTTATGTCAACATCACATGATAGTTGTAGCTTTATAGTAAACCTTGAAACCAGGTACTGCAAGCCCTTAAACATGTTTTGTTCTCTTTTAACATTGCTTTGGCTTTTCTCATACTTTGTCGTTCAATACAAATTTTAGAAACCGCTTGTATTTACTCCAAAAACACCTGCTTACATTTAACTGAGACGGCATTAAACCTATCTATGAATTTGGGGAGAAAGGAGAGCTTACAAATTTTAGTCTTCCAATTTTATGAAATAGTATATCTTAACATTTACTTATATCTTTAATTACTTTAAGCAGTGATTTTGGTTAGATTTAGTTTTTAGCATGTAATTTTTAAAATGTCATTGTAAACAGTAGTATATTTAAATCACAATTTCAAACTGTTGGCAGTATTTAAAAGAAATTAATTTTTGGACACTGATTATGTACTCTGAGACCTTGCTAATTCACCTTTTCTTTTTGGTTGATTTCTGGAAATTCCCTAGAGTTTTCTTCATATACCATAAAGTTATCTGTAAATAATGATGGTTTTACTTTCTTTCCAATATTTTGACTATTTTTCTTTTTCTTGATTTTTTTGTACTGGCTAGGGCTTAGTATCATGAAGTGATAAGGGAAGACACCCTACCTTGTTCCCAATTTTAGGGTGACAGCCTTCAGTGTTTTACTATTATATAGGGTGATAGTTTTTTATAAATGCTTTTTATTATATTTAAACAATTCCTATTTATTCTTAATTTGCTAAGAATTTTAAATTTTGACTGGGTGTTTCATACTGTTAAATCTCATTTTAAAAAATCTATTCAGATGCCTGTATTATATCTTAACTTTTATGCTGAGATACATTATATAATTATATCACTTAAATATATTGAGATGACTACATTATATCTTTTTTGTTTTTACAGTCTTTCTTTCATTATCACCAGTATGATATCTTAGTCTCTAGGAAAGCCATAACAAAGTCCCACAGACTAGGTGGCTTAAACAATGGAAATTTATATTATCATAATTCTGGAATCTAGAAGTCTGACATCAGTGTGTCAGCAGGATTGGTTTCTTTTGAGGCCTCACTTCTTGACTTATAGATTGCTGTCTTCTCTGTGTTTTTACATGTATTCCTTCTGTATCTATCTGTGATTTTATCTTCTTATAAAGTTGTGAATAAGTCTCTTTTTTTAAATATATATATATATCTTTTATTGCATTTTAGGTTTGGGGGTACATGTGAAGAACATGCAAGATTGTTACATAGGTACACACATGGCAGTGTGATTTGCTGCCTTCCTCCCCGTCACCTATATCTGGTATTTCTCCCCATGCTATCCCTCCCCAACTCCCCACCCCCCCGCTGTCCCTCCCCTTTTTCCCCCAAAATGACCTCCGTGTGAGATGCTCCCCTCCCTGTGTCCATGTGTTCTCATTGTTCAACACCTGCCTATGAGTGAGAATATGCAGTGTTTGATTTTCTGTTCTTGTGTCAGTTTGCTGAGAATGATGGTTTCCAGGTTCCTCCATGTCCCTACAAAGGATGCGAACTCATCGTTTTTGATGGCTGCATAATATTCCATGGTGTATATGTGCCACATTTTCCCTGTC
>PVKV010040104.1:0-12510 GCA_004027835.1 Alouatta palliata
TGTCGGGGGGGAAAAAGGGGAGGGACAGCAGGGGGTGGGGAGTTGGGGAGGGATAGCATGGGGAGAAATAACAGATACAGGTGATGGGGAGGAAGGCAGCAAATCACACTGCCATGTGTGTACCTATGTAACAATCTTGCATGTTCTTCACATGTACCCCCAAACCTAAAATGCAATAAAAATATATATAAAAAAAAATACAAACAATTAGCTGGGTGTGGAGGTGCACAACTTGAGCCTGGGAGGCGGAGGCTGCAGTAAGCCAAGACTGCCTCGTTGCACTTCAGCCTGGGCAACAGAGCGAGACCCTGTCTAAAAAAATTAAAATAAACAAAAAAAAGGCCAGGCTCGGTGGCTTACATCTGTAATCCCAGCACTCTGGGAGGCGGAGGCATGTGGATCACGAGGTCAGGAGTTCTAGACCAGCCTGGCCAACACGGTGAAACCCCAACTCTATTAAAAAATACAAAAGGTAGCTGGCCATGGTGGTGGGTACCTGTAATCCCAGCTACTTGGGAGGCTGAGACAGGAGAATCACTTGAACCCATGAGGTGGAGGTTGCAGTGAGCCAACACCACATCACTGCACTCCAACCTGGGCGACAGAGTGACACCATTAAAAAAAAAAAAAAAGTTAAAATGGCTGGGTGTTGTGGCTCATCCTTGTAATCCCGGCACTTTGGGAGGCTAAGGTAGGCGGATGGCTTGAGTCCAGGAGTTGAGGCCAGCCTGGGCAACACAGCGAGTCTCTACAACAAAAAAAATATATATAAAAAATTAGCCAGACGTGGTAGTGCATGCCTGTAGTCCCAGCTACTAGGGAGGGTGAGGTGAGAGGATCACTTGAGCCCGGGAGGTTGAGGCTGCAGTGAGCCATGATCACATCACTGCATTCCAGCCTGGGCACTGCAGTGAGACCCTGTCTCAAAAACAACAAGAACAAAATAATTGGTCAATTTTATGTGATGTATATTTACAATAAAAAATAGAAAACAAAATCTCAGCCAACTGGATGATAATTTAGACACCATCTTTTGGAGGGGCCGGGGTACCCCTAGTAAAGAATCAAAGCCAGAGTCCACAGAGCGAGGAGGCTGCAGGAAGCTGGACCTTAGCAAAAGACACCAGAGGGAAAAGTGCATTTTCCAAATTAAGTGGAAAACCTCAGTTTTCTTCCAAGCCTTCATCACTTCTACCTAGACACCATGAAAGAACGCAGTTCTGATGAGACTCTAAGGTAATGTGCGCCCAGGAGCTCTCTCAGCATAGGAGCCACATCCATCAATTAACACGTCCCTTTCCCAAAGAACTCCATGTGACAGTCATCTACTCCAAGCAAGATGAAGGGGATCCATTTCCCCCATCTGCATCACCACAGAAGCGATGATCACAGCTGCCCAGGAAAGGAGCTACAGGGAGGTGGGCATGGCTCTGAATTTCAGTTCGGCCAAGTTTTGCCATCAGCCAAGGACACAGACCTCAAAAGACCTCACAGTACGGTTTAACTGGGAGGCTGAGGTGACAGAGCGATACTCCATCTCAAAATAAAATAAATAAGTAAATAAAAGCACATCTGTTTCAACGCAGTGACATATTAGGACAATTTGAGCACAGCATGGATTCTGAGTTTGCTCATGCACAATTTCCTCCATGAGAAACACTAAGCGAACACAGAAAACCACAGCCAGCAGGGAGCTGCACAGGGTCACACCCACACACACACCTCTGTCTCTCACCTCCCTGTGCTCCCTGCTGGGGCCATGACCCACTTCCTCCACACCTGGGTTCCCCAAAGAGACACTGCCAGGACATTTGGAAAGAGGATGGGGCTGGGAGCTGGCACAGTTGGGTCCCAAAAAGGAGGGGATGGTGAGGTGGGGGGGCTACTGTCTGATGTCCCTAACCCCTCCTTAGCTCCTGTCCTCTGTCATCGGTTCCCTAAATGGAGTCCACATGTTCAGGCAGAATCTGGAGGTGCAGCTGAGCTCTGCAAGGACCGAGAACACGACCGTGGTGTGGAAAAGCTTCCATGACAGGTCCCTAGGCGGGAACATGGGACACGGACAGGGCCTGGGTTATAGTCCCTGTTGAAGATGACTTCAGAGGCCTTCCAGTTCTTTAAAGCCAACTGTTAATTTGGCTATGGGATCTTTAGCAAGCCAGTTACCCTCTTTGATCCCTGCTGTTCTCTATAAAAAAAGCATATTATACAAGTGTTAATATGGTAGGGAAAGAATGCTTTCAATAACAGCAATGTTTGTTTTCTCATTTGTTTTATGCAGATCTGTAGCACTGTGTAGGTACTATAATCTAATGAGAATAGGTGAAAAAAAATATGCTGTATCTATTGACAGCAGGAATGAAGCAGTAAATGAGATTAAAATGCCATATACCAAAAAACAGTAAACATAGGGTATTCATCCAATGAGGTCTCCTACAGTAGACCAGCTGCTCCCGAATAACATTCAGTGTACACCAAAGAAAATATTCACATACTGTGTAAACATCTGAAACAATGGGCCAGGCATGGTGGCTAACACCTGTAATCCCAGCACTTTGGGAGGCTGAGGCAGGAGAACCACTTGAACCCGGGAGGTGAAGGCTGCAGTGAGAAGAGCTCGCACCACCACCTCCGGCCTGGAGACAGAGTGAGATTCCGTCTCAAAAAAAAGTTGCTCTTGCTCTGTTTGCTTTGTTGCCCAGGCTGTAGTGCAGTGGTGCGATCACTGCTCACTGTCACCTCGAACTCCTCGGCTCAAGTGATACTCCCACCTCACCTTTAGTGTACCTTCAATTAGCTGGCCATGATGGCACACACCTTTTAGTCCCAGCTATTTAGTCCCTGCCAAATAGCTGGGACTAAAAGATGTGTGCCATCATGGCCAGCTAATTGAAGGTACTGCTTTGATAATTGTAAGTAACGAGCAAGGACCTCAGAGCCTTGGCTAGCATTCATATGCCCCAGGTGAAGAGGTGGCTAATAGATCAGAGGTAACCAGCTACTCCTCTGCTGCATCCAAGACTAGAGAAATTGAGCCAGGTATGTTTCCTCTACTAGACCTCCACACCTTTTTTAACTCTCCACTTGAGCCACAATGAAAGGCTGAACAGCTCCTAATCTTTACTCTTCCACATCCAGTTCCATTATTAGCAAGGTGTATGCAAAATTGTCTTTTTCTCCTGTGACTGCAATGGAAGATCTTCATGGACCAGGTACCAAATCTGCCTGCTTCAGTTAACCTACTACCATACACCCACCCTCAAAAGAGGGAGCAACAGCACTGATGCAGAAGAACTTGGAAAATGAGCTAGGCAAGGAGACAACTACCCCAGGTAAGTGAGCATAATCCTAGTTACCTAAAGCAGGAACATCAGAAAACTAGCAGTATAATCCCCTAACTGCCAAGGTAACATAGGCAAGAACTTCATGACTAAAACACCAAAAGCATTGGCAACAAAAGCCAAAATAGACGAATGGAACCGAATTAAACTCCAGAGCTTCTGTACAGCAAAAGAAACAGTCAATAGAGTGAACCAGCAACCAACAGAATGGGAAAAAATTTTTGCAATCTACCCATCTGACAAAGGGCTAATATTCAGAATCTACAAAGAACTAAAACAGATCTACAAGCAAAAAACAAACAAACCCATTCAAAAGTGGAAGAAGGATATGAACAGATACTCAAAAGAAGACATATATGAGGCCAACAAACATATGAAAAAATGCTCACCATCACTGATTAGTAGAGAAATGCAAATCAAAACCACACTGAGATATCACCTCATGCCAGTTGGAAAGGGGATCATTAAAAAAAACTGGAGACATCAGATGCTGGAGAGGATGTGGAGAAATAGGAACTTTTACACTGTTGGTGGGAGAGTAAACTAGTTCAATCATTGTGGAAGACAGTGTGGCACTTCCTCAAGGACCTAGATATAGAAATTCCATTTGACTAAGCGATTCCATTACTGGGTATGTAGCCAAAGAATTATAAATCATTCTACTATAAGGACACATGCACACGTATGTTCATAGCAGCACTGTTTATAATAGCAAAGACTTTGAACCAACACAAATGCCCATCAACGATAGACTGGACAAGGAAAATGTGGCACATATATACCATAGAATACAATGCAGCCATAAGAAACGATGAGTTTGTGTCCTTTGTAGGGACATGGATGAATCTGGAAACCATCATTCTCAGCAAACTGACACAAGAACAGAAAATCAAACACCACATGTTCTCACTCACAGGTGGGTGTTGAACAATGAAAACACATGGACACAGGGAGGGGAACATCAGACACTGGGGTCTGTTGGGGGAGCCAAGGGAGGGACAGCGGTGGGGTGGGGAGGTAGGGGAGGGATAACGTGGGGAGAAATGCCAGATGTGGGTGATGGGGGACAGAGGCAGCAAACCACATTGCCATGTGTGTACCTATGCAACAATCCTGCATGACCTGCACATGTACCCCAGAACCTAAAGTACAATTTAAAAAAAAAAGATTTGCAAGGGATCAAAAAGCATTTAAATATCCACATGAAGATATTTATCAGCAAGACTGATACCACAAAAAAAAATCAAATCATTGATATTAAGAATATATTGGATTGGGGAGGGATAGCATGGGGAGAAATAACAGATACAGGTGATGGGGAGGAAGGCAGCAAATCACACTGCCATGTGTGTACCTATGTAACAATCTTGCATGTTCTTCACATGTACCCCCAAACCTAAAACGCAATAAAAAGTATATATATATATTAAAAAAAAAAAAAAATAAAAAAAAAAAAAAAGAATATATTGGAGAAGTTCTCCAAGAATGTAGAGGAAAAGGATAACAGAATGAAAGTAATGAGAATGCGAGCTCTGTGAAACCCAATTTTAAAACTCCAATATTAATATAATACATTTTTCAGAATAGAGTAGAACAAGAACAACAAACTAATGGGGAAAAAAAAATATAGAAAATATTTTTTCTTGACCTTTAAAAAAGTCATGTTGTATAAAAAGAAATCCTCACATAGAAATATCCTGGCAGAATATGTATTAAAAAGTTGGAAAACTTTAAACCATTCCAGGATGAACCTGGCTTTTCCTCTGTGATAGAAAATTCAGGGAAACACTAGAATACCATCTACACAGTTGAAGGGAAGGGTTAGGAACCCAAGTAACCAGCGATTTTGAAAACACTTTGTAGTCTGATATCTGTGAAAACAACATACTTGGTTGTTTTTGCTTTGAGAGTACATATCACCAATAAGCAGCTTAAGAAAAATATCACCTTAGTTCAACCATTATGGAAGACAGTGTGACAATTAATCAAGGATCTAGAACAAGAAATATCATTTGACCCAGCAATCCCATCACTGGGTATATACTCAAAGGATTATAGATCATTCTACTATAAAGACACATGCACACATATGCTTACTGCAGCACTATTTACAATAGCAAAGACTTGAAACCAACTCAAATGCCCATCAATGATAGATTGGATAAAGAAAATGTGGCACATATACACCATGGAATACTATACAGTCATAAAAAAGAAATGAGTTTCATGTATTTTGCAGGCACATGGATGAAGCTGGAAACCATCATTCTCAGCAAACTAACACAGGAACAGAAAATCAACCACCTCATTTTATCACTCATAAATGGGAGGTGAACAATGAGAACACATGAACACAGGGAGGGGAACGTCACATACTAAGGCTTGTTAGGGGGTGGGGAGAAAGGGGAGGGAGAGCATTAGGACAAATACCTAACACATGCAGGGCTTAAAACCTAGATGATGGGTTGATAGGTGCAGGAAACCACCAGGGCACATGTATACCTGTGTAACAAACCTGCATGTTCTTCACATGTATCCCAGAACTGAAAGTAAAATTTTAAAAATATTTAAAAAAAGATCAGCCTGGGCAACATGGCAAAACCCTGTCTCTATGATATATACAAAATAATAATAATTAACTGGGAGTGGTAGCACACACCTGTACTTCTAACTACGTGGGAGGCTAAAGTGGGAGGATCATGTGACCCAGGTAGGTCAAGGCTGCAGTGAGCCATAATCATGCCACTGCACCCCAGCCTAGAGAAAAGAGTAAGATGCTGTTTTGAGAAAAAAAAAAAAAAAAAAAAAAAAGAAGAGGAAGGTAGGAGAGTCAGGAGAGAGATTTGAAGATGTTGCACTGTTGCCTTTGAAGAGGAAGAGGGGCTATGAGCTAAGGAATGCAGGCAGCCTCTATAGAAGCTGGACAAAGCAAGGAAACAGATTCTCCCCCAGCATCTCCAAAGGAATGTAGCCCTGACAATATCCTGATTTTAACCTACTAAGATGCATTTCAAACTCAGACCTCCAGGACTTAAAGATAACAAACTTGCATTATATTAAGTGGCCTAGTGAGTGATAATTGGCTACAGCAACCATAGAAAACTAATATAAAAACTAATAGAGGCACAGTCGTTTCCCATTACCCACAGTGTCACTTTCTGCAGTTTCAGTTCCCTGAGCACATCCCAAAAATATCAAATGGAAAATTCCAGAAATAAAACATTCAGTTTTCATTTGCATGCCATTCCAAGGAGCGTAATGAGATCTTACACCGTCCCAACTGCCCCGCCTGGGGCCATCAATCTCCCTTTGTGTAGCCTATCCACACTGTCTACACTACCAATTCTGCCAAGCACTCAGTAGACGGCTCAGCTAACAGACTAACTATTGCAGTACATGCATGGGGCAGCAGCGGTGGCAACCCTGGACACTGGCCCCAGTAGCATGGAACCCAGGACCAGACACTGTCAGCCCGCAGGTGCGGGAGGGCACGAGGCACTCAGTTACAATTCTGCAGCTGCGCAGTGCCCAGTGCCCAGTGCCCGCAAACCTGTGCTCTGGACCAGGGCCAAGGAAAAGTGGACTCTAGGGTGGGATGGTGGTACACTCCACGACCCTCACGCCCTCAGGGAGCAGCCCCACCAGAATCTGCCATGGGCTTAGCCATAGCTGCCACCTGGAAATGGCACAAGTCAGTATCATTGGCAACCCCTGGCCCTGTCCTCCCTCACCAGCAGCAGGAATTCCAGGGCCAGATGTCACCATGGCGCCTAACTTTGGTAGGTGGTGCAGCTGCAAGGGGGCGGAAACCGGCGCTCAGCCTCATCCCGGGGGTTGCAGTGGGCCCAGAGCCCGCAACTCCACGCTCTGGGCTTGGGCAAAGGAAGCACTGATCTTAGGGTGGGTGGAGGTGCCTTGGGCGACCCTCAGGCTGTCTGAGACCAGCCCTGTGGCCTCCCGTGCATTCTGCTGCACCTGCTACTTACAGATGGCATACAGCAGTGGTGGCAACCCCTGATCCTGCCTGCCTCAACCAGCAACACGGACCCAAGGGCCAGACCATGAGGCGGCACCTAAATCAGGCCCTGCATCAGGAGAAGGACTGGAACTGGTGCCCAGCCCCATCCTAGTGGCTGCAGGGTACCCAGTGCCCACAACCGGCACCCTAGACAAGGGTCAAAAAGGAACAGAAGGGGGGAACTGGTGCTCAGCCTCACCCCTGAGGCTGCACCCCTGAGGCTGCACAGTGCCCAGCGCCCAGACTCCACTCTCTGGGCTGGGCCAAGGAAAATGGACCCTAGGCTGCGCACTGGGCAATTCTCAGGCCGTCTAGGGCCAGCCTCTGCCTTGGGCTCAGCTGCAGCTACCACCTGCACACGGTCATGCAGCAGCCACAGTGACAACCCCTGACGCTGCCTGCCTGCTCCACCGCAGTGAGGATCCCAGGGCCAGAAGCCTCTGCAGGCTCCTCACGCAGGTAGTTGACCCTGCTGCTGCAGGAAAGCAGGAACCGGCCAGTCGGCCTCAAGGATCCAGCGGCTGCACAGCACCCAGAGACTGCGACCCGTCACTCTGTGCATCGGCCAAGGAAGAGGGGTCCTAAGCTGGGAGGGCAGTCTGTTGGGCGGCCCTTGGGTCTTCTCAGACTAGCCCTGCCAGCCAACACCATGGGCTCAGCTGCAGCCACCCCTTGAAGATGGTGCGTGGCAGCAGCAGTGGCAACCTGGGACATGCACGCGACAGCCAGCAGCACAGAATCAGGGGTCAGATGCCACTGTGGCCCTATTGGAGGCAGTGAAGCCGCAGCTGCAGGAGGGCGGGAAGTGGCACTCAACCACATTCCAGTGGCTGCACACTGCAGAGACCCACAGCCCAGCACTGAGGGAGCCTCAAAAGAGGAGTGGATCCGAGGGTGGGAAGGAGGTATTCCACAACCTCAGGCCTCACTCAGGTCTGGGACCTGCACTGCCACCCTCTCCCGTGGGCTCAACTGCAGCTGCCACCTGTACATGGCGTGGCAGAAGCAGTGGCAACCCGCAGCTCTGCCTGCTGTAGCCAGCAGTGGGGGACCCAGGGCCTGAGGCCACCTCAGAGGCTGTCACCTGGCCACCTCTGCACCCCTGTCCCTGCCCTGGTGGCAGCAAGCCACCCTCCTACCTCTCCGGTGCTCTGCAGTCTCTGTCGCTGCCACCCAACGCAGCGAGGCGAGCCGTGGTGCCACAGGCTCCAGCCTCCAGCATACGGCAGATGGCTCTTCCTTCTCCTGGCATGGAGCAGCTGGGCAGGCAACGCCAGAAAAGCCTAGAACGGGACACAGAGAGTGGTAGCGTTAGACCCCTACTTTGTCATGTTGGCCACTGGATGGCACGGGCCAGTTTCAGTGAAGGCACTCACACCCACCCTCCAAAGTCCACGGCATGTCTTTTTGGCCCAAACTGGCTAGGGAGTGGAGACTGGAGACACCATGGTGCCTGGGCTTCCCACTCCACAGGAACCACTGGCACCACCCAGGCTGTGCTCGGGAAGCAGGAGCAGCAGAAACTCAGCCCCAACCAGCCCTCCTCACCAAAGTGCTGGTTCCCACACCTGAGACCTCCACCCACAGGGCCCTGTCACCCCATGGTGTCTGCTACTGCATGCCTGGGCATCCCTGGCAGTCTCTGCAACACAGAATGTGAGGGCTCAGGCCTGGGAACCATGATGGGTCTGGGGGCCCAGTTGTGATCAGCATTTACACAGAAACGTGCACACGCCATGCAGGAAGAGATGGCCCTTTAGAGGTTAGAGTCTGGGAAGAGGAGGACCACTCTACTTTCAGACACCACTGCTGTCACTGAAACCTCCATCACCTGCCACCGGCAGTGCAGCTTCCGACATAGCCCCTAACCCGCTGCCACTGGCAGTGTAGCCCCAGGATAGTGCCAACACCCCATCACCCACCACCGGCAGCATAGCACGTGATGGCAGCCCCTAACCTGTCCCTACCTTAGACAATGCAGCACTCTATGGCACCCGCAAACCACGTCCGTATCATGGTCAGCACAGAATAGACATGAATAGACATTTCTCAAAAGACATAAATGGCCAACAGGAATATGAAAAAATGCTCATCACTAACCATCAGTGAAATGCAAATCCAAACCATAATGAGATATCTTACCCCAGCTAGAAACTCCATTATTAAAAAGACAGAAAATAACAGATGCTGGCAAGAAAAGGGAACTCTTACACACTGCTGGTGGCAATGTTAATTAATATAACAACCCTAAAGAAACCAGCATGGAGATTTCTCAAAAAGTAAAACTAGAACAACCATTAAGACCCAGCAATCTCACTATTGGGTATCTATCCAAAGAAGAATACAGTGTATCAAAAGGATACCCTCACTCATGTAGATAAAGTGTATTATACATAAACAATAGAATACTACCATCTAGCTATAAAAAGAATGAAATAATGTCATGTGCAGCAACATGGACAGAAATGGAGATCATTAACTTAAGTGAAATTGGCCAGGCATAGAAAGACAAACAGTGCATGTCCTCACCACCATGTGAGAGCTAAATAGCTTGATCTCATGGACATAGAGTATAGAATAATAGATAACAGAGACTGGGAAGTGGGGGAGGGTAAACAGGAGATGGGGATAAAGACTGTAAGAAGTCAAGTCACCTAGTCTGCTATCAAACACTGGAACTTATTTCTTATGGACCCAAACATACAGTTAGATAGAAGAAATAAATTCCAATGTTTGATAGCAGACTGAGGTGACTATACTTAGCGACAATATTTTTTTGTACATTTCAAAGTAATTAGAAGAGAGGACTTGAAATGATATCAACATATAAAAATGATAAACATTCTAGATGATGGATACCCCAATTACCCTGACTTGATCATGACATTTTCTTTGCATGTAACACTCACATGTATACTATAAACATGTAAATTATTACCTATCAATAAAAGAGGGAAAAAGTGGACAACACAGATTTCTCAAAACACATATGAGTAGCCAATAGGTATATAAAAATATGCCCAACACCAGTAATTATCAGGGAAATGCAAATTAAAACCACAATAATATCATCTTACCCAGTTAGAATAGCTATTATCAAAAAAAGACAAAAACTAACAGATCCTGGCAAGGATGCAGAGTAAAAGGAACTCTCATACACTGTTGGTGGGAATGTAACTTAGTACAGCCATTATGGAAAATTTTTCCAAAAACTAAACACAGAACTACTATAAGATCCAGCAATATCACTACTGTGTATTTATCCAAAGGACAGAAAATCAGTATCAAAGGGATACATGGACCTTCATGTTTACTGCAGCACTATTCACAATAGCCAAACTATGGCGTCAACCTAAGTCCCCATCACATATGAACTGACAAAGAAAATGTGGTATATTTACACAGTGGAGTACCATTTGACCATAAAAAAGAATGGAATCATATCACTTACAGCAACATGGATGAAACTGAAGGTCATTATTTTAAGTAACATAAGCTAGACACAGAAGACAAATATCCATGTACTCATCCATATGGATGAACTAAAAAAATTATTTCATAGAGGTGGAGAGTAGAATGATAGCTAGCAGGCTGGGAAGGACTTAGGGGAGTGGGGAGATGAAGAGAGGTTGGTTAATGCATACTAATGGGTACGAACATACAGTCAGAGGAATAAATTCTAATGTCTGATAGTAGAGTAGGGTGACTATAGCTAACAACAATGTACTGTACACTTCAAAATAGCTACAACTGAGGAACTGAAATGTTCTCAACACATAGAAATGATAAATGCTAGTGTTGATAGCCTAAATACCTTGACTTGATCATTACATATTCTATTCATGTAACAAAACATTGTGTGTATCCCATAAATATGTACAAATAGTATGTATCAATAAGAATACTTAATTGTTTACTGAAACCCAAATTCTCCACTTTTTGAATTATCACAATACTTCTAGACCAGTTTACTTCCATTGCCCAGGATCTCTCTTGTGTTCGTCTCTCACTAATGAGAGAACATGTGATGACTAAATACAAAACAACTAGTACAAGATTAAATATAATTATTAATTTGTGGAAAGAAATCTTATGTACTCAAAAGCCGAATAAATATAATTGAAAAAATTAGCTACACTCAGCTTCCAATTCCTCTTAAGTCAGGCTCCCTGCCTCTGAAGAGGTTCTACAAGTCAGGGAGGTTGGATCTGAGAAGTAAACATAAAACTGTAAAAACCCCTGGGGAGGCAGAAGTTTGCTGGTGCAAATGGAAGGAGGGCAGTGTAGCAACCCAGGGTGGAAAAGGACAGGGCACACCACTTGAGGTGGGGGTGGGGTGGGTAGGATGAAAAAGAGCTTTTCAGACATGTTCTTGTCTCTCCTCAGTCTCCTCCGAGGCAAAGAAGCAACACCAACCTAGTGCTGAAGGTAATGTCAAAGCAGCAATCTGGCCAGGTTGAGGTGGCAGCCCTGATCTGTTTCCTCAATGAACTTCCATGAGAGTCTGTGCTTGATAAACAGCAACTTCCTGATGGGTTTCCTACAAGGTGTCCTGAGACACCACGTAAATAGAAACTATTTGAAATAATGTACATGGAAAATATAGTCAAAATAAAAATATTAAGAGATGGGCCGGGCATGGTGGCTCACACCTGTAATCCCAGCACTTTGGGAGGGTGAGCAGGTGGATCACTTGAGGTCAGGAGTTCGAGACCAGCCTGGGCAACATGGTGAAACCCCGTCTCTACTAAAAATATAAAACTTAGCCAGGCATGGTGGTGGGCACCTGTAATCCCAGCTACTTGGGAGGCTGAGGCACGAAAATCACTTGAACCCAGGAGGCAGAGGTTGCAGTGAGCCAAGACTGTGCCACTACACTCCAGAATTAGAGAAAAATATCACATTGAACAAATTCTGAATGCAAAAGAGGACAGAGAATAAAACACACACATGTGCATAAGCAACAAATAGATACATTATAATGAAATTTAAGAAAATCAAAGACAAAAAGAAAATTCTAAGAGTTTCCAACAAGGAAGAGTAGATCACCTCTAAAGGAGTATGATCAGAATGTCACCAGATACCTTATCAGCAACATGGGATTTATGAACAAGTAATCCATATTATGTACTGCATGCCTGTACCAAAACA
>PVKV010040105.1:0-12505 GCA_004027835.1 Alouatta palliata
TCTGTGAATTCCTGATGGAGAATCGCATGAGGTGGACTGTCAGGGTCTGGGGCAAATGGGTCAGCTTCAAGACCTGAAAAAGCAAAATCACCCTGGAGATAAAGTCCACTTGGAATGGGCGTGAAAGAAATGTCAGGGCCAATGGCGCGTTCATCCCAAAAAAGAGGGATGCAGGTGACATTGCACAGTTCAAGGCTCCTGTTCACTGAATCTGCTGAGCTCCTCTGAGAATAATGCAAAACGGGGCTGTTCTACCATCACGGGCTCCCCACAACAGGCACAAGGGCACAGGGCTCTGCACAGGCACCAGGACCCGGGGAGCCATGGCGTCTGCTCCAGGGAGCTCGTCTCGCCCCGAGGGATATGCCCTGCTGGCTGCTCTCAGGGCTTCTCCTCCAGTGCCTCTCAGTGATGCGACCTGAGAAGCCACATCCATGGCTCTAGAGATCAGAACCCCCGGATCCCAGATACTAGCCACACCCAGATTCCCTTTCTCACCCACCACAAGGTCCCCTCGGGGCCTCTGACAGTTCTATCAGGAAATCCACAGGGCACAACCCCAGACTAGTGAAGGACAGTTGACCCGTGAAGAGCACAGGTTTGTTTATGCAGGTCCACTGAATACACAAATTGTTTTAAATAAATACAGTCTTTCCTCCCCCATAAGCACAAATTCCACGTGTGCAACCAAACGCTCATCAAAAATACAATAGTCCAGATTCACAACCGCATAGATGAGGGACTGACTTCCTACACGTGGGTTCCGCATGGCTGACTGGGGGACTTGAGTATGTGTGTATTTTGGTAAATGCGGGGGTCCTAGAACCCATCCCCTGTGTGCACCGAGGGGCAGCTGAGTCTAATTTAGGGAGTGAGTACCTGTTTCCCACAAGTCTTCTTCCCACAGTTGTCACAGAAGCACTTGCTTTTGCTGGATAACTCCCTGGGCTGGAGGAAGCAGTGGAGGGTGTCCTCCTGCCCCACCCAAGAGAACAGGGAAAAGGCAGCATTGGTATTTCCCACCTAGAGTATTGTATTCATCTGTTCTCACATGGCTGTGAGAAAATAGCTGAGACTGGGTAATTTCTAAGAAAAGACTCTTGATTGGCTCATGGCTCTGCAGGCTGACAGGAAGCATGGCGGCATCTGCTTCCAGGCAGGCCACAGGAAATCCTAGTCATGGCGGAGGGCCAAGCAGGAGCAGGTGTCTTACATGGGAGGGGCAGGTAAAAGAGAGCAAGTGGGGAGCTGGAGTGCAATGGTGCGATCTGAGCTCACTGCAATCTCCACCTCCCGGGTTCAAGCGATTTTCCTGACTCCGCCTCCCAAGTAGCTGGGACTGCAGGCCATGTCACCATGCCTGGCTAATTTTTTGTATTTTTAGTAGAGAAACGGTTTTACCATGTTGGCCAGGCAGGTCTCGAACTCCTGACCTCAGGTGACCCACCTGCCTCAGCCTCCCAAAGTGTTGGGATTACAGGCGTGCGCTGCTGCGCCGAGCCTGGCCACACACTTTTAAACCAGAGTGAGATCTTCAGAGAACTCAAGATCTCACAAGAACTCACTGTCACAAAGATAGTACCATGGGGGATGGTTCCAAACCATGAGAAACCCTCCCCTATGACCCCATCTCCTCCCACCAGGCCCTGCTGCCAACATTGGGGATTACAACTGAACATGAGATTTTTGGGCAGGGATACAGACCCAAACTGTATTAGGGACAGCCTCGCCACACTTTGCAGCTGAGGGTTTCAGCTTTTCTTCTGATTCCCTTCATATCTCCCTTAATGCCTGACCTGGTGTGGTCCACTTGGCAGGATCTCAAAGGTCACCTACTGACTGAAGCAATGAAACAGGAGGGGGTTCCTGTTAGGGGAGCAGTATGAGGGAAGAGGAGGTAGGAGGGAAAAAGATTTTTGCCAAAACAAAGGAGAAATTGGCAGAGCCATGAAAATGAAATAAGCAACTCCTCAGAAGCCAGGGCTAGATCAAAGAGGCAAGGGGAACTGGCAGCACTGCGCTGTGCGGTGATATGGTTTGTTTGTCCTCCCCAAAACCCAGCTTGAAACTGAACCCGTGTGGCTGTATGGACAGGTGGGGCCTTTGAGACATGATTGGGGAGGGCGCGGTGGCTCACGCCTGTAATCCCAGCACTTTGGGAGGCCAAGGCAGGCAGATCACTTAAGTCAGGAGTTTGAGACCAGTCTAGCCAACATGGTGAAACCCCGCCCCTACTAAAAATACAAAAATTACCCAGGCGTGGTGGCAGGCACCTGTAATCCCAGCTACTTGGGAGACTGAGGCAGGAGAATCGCTTGAACCCGGGAGGTGGAGTCTGCAATGAGCTGAGATCACACCACTGCACTCCAGCCTGGGTGACAGAGGAAGACTCGGTCTCCAAAAAAAGAGGGTGGTCACTGGGTCATGAGGGCACAGTCCTCATGAATGAATTAATCCACTCATGGATTAATGGGTTAATGGGTTATCCTGGGAGCGGGACAGGTGGCTTCACATGAAAAGGAAGAGAGACTTGAGCTGGCACATTAGCATGCTGGGCCCTTGCCATGTGATGCCCCGCAGCGCCTCACCTCGGGACTCAGAGTCCCCACCAGCAAGCAGGCCCTCACCAGGTACAGCCCCTCAACCTTGACTTCCCAGCCTCCAGAAGTGTAAGAAACACATTACCTACCTCTCAGATATTGGTTTATAACTAACACATACGGGAGCAGCAAATACCAAGAGAATCCCCTTACCAACGTCTTCAGGGGCTTTGAGTCCACATCGAAAAGGGAAAGTGGGAGGGCCAGCATGCTGCTGTTTCTGCTTCTCTCCATGGCACAGTCAAGGCAAATCAAACAGTCCTTCACCCGGATTGTATACAGGGCCTGCAGCCTCCCCACCTGCAAGAGGGAACAGAGAGGTGAGACAGAAACAACACCATAAGCCAGGCCAGACCAACTGCCAGAAGTTGGAGCCAAGAGACAGAAACTGCAGAAATGGTAGCCACTAATGCTCTTTGTCCTACTTACAAAGGTGAAAAATAATCCCAGTAACAATACTATGAAACCTGTAAGGGTTATTGCCGAGTTTAAAATGAGGAAACTGAGACCAGCCTAGGAAAATTAAATGCCAATTTATTAAGCTCCCGGGCAAGGTTCTGTGGTCCGGAAAGGAGGGGCCAGAGAAGCTCGCTTGACTCCTCTTGGGCATAGGGTTTTATAGGGGTTAGAGGCAATTGATTGGATATTGGGGAAACAAGGCGTAAGGTGGGCTGGCCAAGGACGTATGGGGCGAGCTGCCATTGGGTAAGGCTTGGCGGGATTTTTAAAATTTTGGGGGGTTCGAATGCGTAGTTTAGTGCTGAGAATGCACAGTTTAGTGCTGAGTATAGATCTGGGAGTGGAACGCAGAAGTGGATGTGGGTGAGGGGAGCCCACATGGAGAAGCCAGATGCTGAGTATCAGACATGGAGAGGGGTGGGTGTTGTTCATCTGGCTCCCAGCAAGGCTATCGACCTTACAAAACTGTGATAAACATTTTATATGGATTAACTCTTATTCCTCTACACACTACGGGGACAATAGCTGAATGAGTTAAATCAGCAGCATCTTACGCTTTCAAGTGCTCTGGTCCTAGGTTCTTACCAAGTCCACATCAGCGATCTGATCCTTAATCAGGTTCCAGATTTTGAGGTAGAGGTGGGCAGCATCATGCTGGACAAACACTGGCCACAGAGGAAAGGAACAACCCATTAGTGAGGTCTTCAGAGTCACTTCTCATACCCTGGTACCTAGACGCACACGAACACTCACCACTTTCTCTTTTCCCAGCCTCCCACCCCATTGAAAGGCTAAGCTGGCACTACATATGAAGTGATCAATAAACAAACAATAAGTTTGGTATTCATTTTTGAGAACACCTCTTAAACACCAGTGCCAGGTGTAATGGCTCACACCTATAATCCCAACACTTCAGGAGGCAAAGGCAGGAGGACAGCTTGAAGTCAGGAGTTTGAGACCAGCCTGGGCAACACAGCAAGACTCTGTCTATATAACAAATTTAAAAAATTATTTGAGTGTGGTGGTGCATGCCTGTACTCAGAGCTACTTAGGAGGCTGAGGCAGGAGGATCACTTGAGCCCAGGATGTGGAGGCTACAGTGAGCTGTGATTACATCACTGCCCTCAGCCTGGGGAATGAATGTTCACAGGGGACTTTGAACAGCACTGATACATTCCTGGGGATCTGGAAGGCCATGCACATGCCCAAGTAAGACCCGAGAGGGCTTCCATCTTTCCCCTCTGGATCTGACCACTAAGGTAACAAAATGGAGCGGTCAGTGGCCACTCACTACAGGGAATGCAGACATAACACAATTAGTACAGGAAAGTTGTCATTGAATGAGGATCCACAACAGGAACAATAATAACAACAGCAACAGCAACAAACCCTGGCGTGGGGGTCTCTGGTGTTGCCACCTTACATTATCTATAATGTTCATTTTCCAACAGAAGACACGAGATATACAATGAAAACAGAAAAGTACGGCCACACACAGGAAAACAGCAATCAGCAGAACTTTTCACCGAGAAGCCCTAGATGCTGGCCTTCCTAAACAAAGACTTTAGCTGTTACAGTATGTCCAGAGAACTAAAGAAAACCATGTCAAAAGAAGTAAAAGAAAGTACAAAAATGCTGCCTCACCAAATAAAGAGTATCTATAAAGAAAAAACTGTAAAAAAGAACCAAGCAGAAATTCTTGAGTTGAGGAGTACAATAATTGAAATGAAAAATTTACTAAAGGAAGTCAATAGCAGATTAGAGCTGGTAAGAGAAAGAATCCATAAACTTGGAGATAGGTTGACTGAGGCTATCCAGACTGAGGATGGAAGGAAAACTGAACACAGTGCCCATGCAGCCAAAAAACTGGTTAGCTGCTCACCGCATGTAGAGTTCCACTAACTCTGTTACAAAAAAAAGTGGAATACAAAAGAAGGTTTTATACAAAAACATGCATTTATTCTGAAGCCAGCTTGGGGAAGGATCACGATGCATCCTCCCTTTTCCATGTGCCATTTCTCCTTTGGGGGACAAAGGGGTATTTTCATAAGGTGTGTTGTAGGGTGGGGGGATAATTGCAATAGCAATTATCATGTACCTGGCAGCTGAGCTGGCACCTTCCTGGGCAGAAGTAAATTGTAAAAGTGGCCGGGTAGGCATGCTTTCTCCATGTCTTCCTAGTGGGTGAAAGGCAAACCCCTGGAGGGGTTTCGAGGCCACCCCCAGCAGGGAGTGTTCCCTGGTGGGTATGCCTTGGGCTGCAAATCTGCCAAGTCTCAGGAAATATCAGCTGGAAGAACATGCCCTGTTCTCAATCAAACCTCAATCAACCTATCTCCAAGTTTACAGATTCTTTCTTTTGCCCTGCAGGGAATGTCTGGTGAGAGGTGGGTCAAAGGTGATATTTACATTTCTAAAGGGTGAACAGGAAACACGGGGATTGGGAGGGTGGGGAGGGAGGAGGAGACGTGAAAAGACAGTAACGGTAAGAAAAATAAACTCTCTTAGAAAACGGGAGTACTTAGTTACACCGATGGGTTCCCTAGTGAATGATGGGGTCTATCAAACATTTATGGGAAAAATTATACCAATTCCCTACAATCTCTTCCAGAAGACAAAAGCAGAGAGAACATTTCCTAACTCCTTCTCTGAGGCCAGCATTATCCTAATACCAAGACCAGACAGACATTATAAGAAAAAAATCTAGAAACCAGTATCTCTCATGAACATAAATGCAAAATTCCTCAAGAAAATATTAATGAATCAAATTCAATAAAAACAATCACAGAGGGTGACATAAGTGAGATGGCAGGAAAGGGGGCTCCTGGTGTTTGTTCCCTTCTCCCATGGACACTCAGAAAAACTCCCATCTACACACAGATCAACTCACTCTGAAAGAAACCCAGAAACTAGCAAAGAGAGTCCTGCACATGTGGCAATGGAGAAAACAACCACCTTGAAAGGGGTTGGAACAGCTGAGACACTCGCACCACAAGCAGCACCCTCGACACAGTACCTTACAATGAGGAAGGAATCCCTACTCCCACCTTTCTCCTGAAGAGTGAAGGGTTTGGACCACACATAGCCCCGGCTTTTGCAGTTGCCACTCAAGGGCTTGGCTGCTAGGTCACCCAGCTCTGGGAGCAGACATGGGTCAGCAGTCATGAATCCTCTGCAACCACAGAGGGCAAAGAGGCAGTTTTAAATGGGCACATGAGCACTTCCAGCAGGTGAGCCCCTGTGCTCAGCACAGAGCAAACAGGCAGAAATGTCAGGCTCCCAATTTCTCTCTGCAAGGGTGTGTCTGCGGGCTCTCCTAGCTGCTGCCTGAGAGATGGGCTTCTATTAATAACTAGCCAGCACTTGCAGCCAATAAGACAGGTAAACAATAGATTTCCAGGAGTCTGAACAGACATGCAGGCCAGGCCCATGCCTTCTCCCACCCTTGCCGCAGGATAAAGTCAGGTCTCTAACTTCATACGTTGAGTACATAACATTTAGCCCTCCCAAATGAAGGACTAGCTCCTCAATTACCGAGCTTTGGGAGCTGATGAGGCTCTGTATTTGCGAGTCCCACAAGCACACAGAGAGTGAAGAACAGCTTTAAGATGGGCATGCACGCACTTCCAGTGCCAACCCCCAGACCCAGTGCAGCATGAACAGGCAGAAATGCCCGGCTCCCACTTTCTTCCTAGAAGGTGTCTGTCTGCACACGTGCAGCTGCTGCCCTGGGGTCTCCATGCCTCTGGGAGCAGACAGAGCAGGAAACCAGTACTCCTCTGAGACCCTGAACAGGTAGGTGAGCACTTCCACAGCTGCTCCCACTGGTTTGCTCCACAGATAGCGCCAAGCTTCCAACTAACCTCCCTATCTCTAAACAGACAGGAGCCAGCATTCGCTAGACCCCTGGGGCGACACAGCAAAGCAACGAATCAAGCAGGCACTTGCCACAGATCCTCTGTGCAGCTTATCGCAGAGCCAGTGGGGGATAAACTCATGCTCCCAGCTTTTCCAGGGATAGAATAAACTGAAACACACGTGTAATACTCCAGTGTCTCCAGCTGCGTCTCAAGGGGCTGGCTTCTAATTCCCCTGTCTGGGGCACTGTCAGGACTTGACACATTCTAATCTCCTGAGGGCTGCTGAGAACATAGATGGCAGTTTGCACAAGCACAAAGGGTCCAGAGGTGCTCCGAGTCTCTGGCAGGGCTACTGGGTAAGTTCGTCTCCTCTACAAGGCCAGTGGAACAAGAATGGGAGAGGTGTTTTTCTTATCTAATGTGCAGACATAACCGAATCAAGAATAATGAAGACACAGAGAAATATGTTCCAAGCAAAAGAACAAGATAAATCTCCAGAAAATGCCCCCAGTGAAATGAAGATAAGTGACTTACCTTATAGACTATTCAAAATAATGATCATGAAGATGCTTACCAGGTCTAGAAGAGCAAAGCATGAATAAAGTAAGAATTTCAGCAAAGAGACAGAAAAACGTTCAAAGTACCAGACAGAAATAATAGAGCTGGAAAATAGAATCACTGAAATACGAGTCCACTGAAGAAGCTCAACAGACTAAATCAGGCAGAAGAAAGGATTAGCAAACTAGAAGGCAAGTCGCTGGAAATCATTCAGAGAAGCAAAAATAAAAATGAATGAAAAAGAGTGAAGATATCTTCAGAGAGTTATGGGACATCAAGCAGACCAAAATAGGCATTATCACAGTGCCAGAAGGAGGAGAGTGAGAAGAGACAGAAAGCTTATCCAAAGAAGTAACAGTCATGAGTGGCAGATTGACATTGCGGTCAATGGCAGACCACGGAAGCATGGTGGCCACAGCATATAGCCGAGGTGTTTAGTAGGCTGCCCCATCTACGTTTGTGAAGTCCACTCCATGACGTTCACACCATGACAAAATCATCTGCTGATGCCTTTTTCAGGACATATCTCTGTTGTTAAGCAACACGTAACAGTAATGACTGAAAACTTCCCAACCCAGGGAAGGAAATAGAAATCTGCATCCAGGAAGCCCAAAGGACACCATCAGACTGATCTCAAGGACACCATCAGACTGATCTCAAGGACACCATCAGACTGATCTCAAGCAGCCCACACCAAGCCACATTATAACAATTTCAAGAGTTAAAGACAAAGACTTCTGAAAGCAGCAAGAGAAAAGCAATGTATTATACTCAAGGGAAAACCCATAAGTATAGGATTTCTTTCAGGAGTGAGGAAAATGTTATGAACTTAGACCGTGTAGATGGAGGCACAGCTCTGTGAATACACTACAAACCTCTGAATTGTATGTTTTTAAATGGATGGATTTTACAGTATGTGATGCACATGTCAATACAGCATCTAAAAAAACACCTATTTATGAATTATTTTGTAGAACATTCTGTTTTTTTATTCCTTTATTCTGTTTTCCTGCCGTTCCTTAACTATGGCTGAATAAGCTTGGAGGAGATGCCTTCGCTTCCTCCACTGAGAAGCAGAAAAAGGGTGGTATGAAAATAAAATGTCCATAAATAGTATCAATTCTGCACCTCCAAAAATGTGTGCCTCTTACACAAATGTCTGTATCATCCGAGAGCTCCAGGCTCCCTAACTTGCTTCTTGTTGCTTCACTGGTGTCAGTTCCTCTCCTCACTCTGTCTCTAAGCTTCCCACCCCCTTCGGATCAGCAGGAGGGTGTCTTACGGGGCACGCTGTACTTTTGCAGGCAGTAGGCCAGCTCCAGGGGTCGCACTGCTTTCTGCCGGCTGTCCTGCATCTTCTCCAACGGCAGAAGCAGCTGGAAAGGGACACTTCTCCTCTGCTCATCAGCTCCCCTGGGCACCGTGATCCTGCCACACAAGAATGGCCAGAAACCTCCTTACACGTAGTTCTTGAAGCTAGGTGCACGCTGGAATCACTTGGAAAAAAATTTAAATCTCCCTATCCAGGCCACTCCCATACAAATCACACCAGAATTCTGGGGGATGGGGCCCAGTTATCAGAATGTTTCCGTTCCCCAGATTATCTCAATGTGTGGCTAAGGTTGAGAAGCACCACATGGGTGAATCTGCTGTACAGGGGACCATCTAGAGAGGGGGATCAGCACGGCTCTGCCTCGGCCCCTCTGCACTCTGCCCAGCAGTCACGTGAGAGCGGAGGGCAGCTGCAGAGGTCCCGGCTCCACATCTCGGGCGAGCAGCAAAACGTCCAGCCTAAAGCTCTCCAGTCTGCAGAGGCACATGCTGGGGTAGGTCCTGGGAAGAAAGGGCAACACGAAGCGCTGTCCGTGTGGTTTGGCAATGATTCATTTAATTACAGGCACTATCTGGATGGCACAAAGGAGAGAGCATGGGGCAGGAAAGGATAGAGACGGAGAGAGAGAGTGCATTGTGTGAGTGCTGGGGGAAGGGAGGTGTGTAGTGCCCACTGACTCCTTCCCGATCAGTCTAGTTCCAACTCTCTCTTTCAACCAAGTCAGTGGCCATCAATCCTGGCTGCACTTTAAAATCACCAAGGAGTGCTTTTAAAAAGTACCAGCCGGCCCCGCGCTGACAGGGGGGCCTGGCCGCGCAGCCGGTAAGTGCTGCCGCCGCCGCCCGCCGCTGCCGCCCGCCGCTTCGGGCGTGGGGAGGAAGCCCGGGGGCACCGCGGGGCAGCGGCCGCTGCTCAACTGGTGGGGAGATGCGGGGGCGGGTCGTGTCAGCCGGGTGGTCGCCTGAGGCCGCCCCTGCCCGGCCAGCCGCTCGTGTCAGTCTCAGTCGAGGCAGGGGGCGGCGGGGGCGTCTCAGTCATGGCGAAGCGCGAGAGTCAGCGAGCGGCGGCGAGTACGTGCAGCTGACGCCGCCGCCGCTAGGCCCGCGGTTGGGGGTCGGGGCAGGCCCGGCAGCACCGCCGCCGCCGCCTGAGGTGAGGGGCCCGGGGCCGGGGCTGGGCGGGCGGGCGCACGGGGAGGCCAGGGAAGGGGTGCTGCCCGCACGTGCGGCCCGCCCCGCGCCTGTCATGGCTGCGGGCTGCTGCCCCCGCCCCCCGGTCCGCAGCCTTTGGGGTTGGGACCGGGCCGCCGCGCCTGTTGCGTCGGTGGAGGTGAGGGCCGGGCGGGCAGGGCGTGGGGGAGGCGGCCCCCCTTCCCTGCCCCGCGCGAGGTCGGGGCCTCCCCCTGGGCTGGGTTGCCTCCCGAGGGTCGGGCTTCCCTCCATTCTGCAGCTGCTCCTTCTTCAAATGTACTTTATCTTCTTCCAATAAAATGCTACTTGACCCTTGTGTCTTTTGGCTGCATTCTTTCTTCTAAGGAAACAAGAACTGAGGACCCCCGGTAACGCGGCTATGGAAAACAGCATGGAGGTCCCTCGAAAAACCAAAAGTAGAAATACCATATGACCCAGCAATCTCACAGCTGGATTTATACCCCAAAGGAAGGAAATCAGCGTATCCAAGGGGTATCTGCACTTCCATGTTTCCTGCAGCGTTATTCACAATAGCCGAGATATGGAATCAACCTAAGTGTCCATCAAAGGTGAATGGATAAACACACTGTGGTATAGGCTGGATGCGGTGACTCACATCTGTAATCCCAGCACTTTGGGAGGCCAAGACAGGGGAATCACCTGAGGTCAGGAGCTCGAGACCAGCCTGACCAACATGGCAAAACCCTGTCTCTACTAAAAATACAAAAATTAGCCAGGTGTGGTGGCACGTGCCTGTAATTCCAGCTACGTGGGAGGCTGAGGCGAGAGAATGGCTTGAACCTGGAAGGCAGAGGTTACAATGAGCCAAGATCGTGCCACTGCACTCCAGCTTGGGCGACAAGATTGAAACTCCGTCCAAAAAAAAAAAAAAAGAAAGAAAAAAAAAAGAAACTGTTGGCTGAGTATGGTGGCTCATGCCTGTAATCCCAGCATTTTGGGAGGCTGAGGCGGGTGGATCACAAGGTCAAGAGATTGAGACCATCCTGGCCAACATGGGAAACCCCATCCATCTCTATCAAAAAATAAATAAATAAATAACAAAAAACAGCCAGGTGTGGTAGGGCACACCTGTGGTCGCAGGTACTCAGGAGGCTGAGGCAGGAAAATCACTTGAACCCAGGAGGTGGAGGTTGCAGTGAGCCAAGATCGTGCCACTGTACTCCAGCCTGGTGACAGAGTGAGACTCCATCTTTAAAAAAAAAAAAAAAGAAGAAGAAAAAGAAAAACTGGTATATATACATAGTGGAATATTACTCAGCCATAAGAAAACAGCAACATTCTGCCATTTGTGGCAACATCCATGGAGTGGGAGGACAGGATGTTACATGAAATGAACCAGGCACAGAAAGGCAAAGACTGCATGTTCCCACTCACAGGTGGGAGCTAAAGTCGTTGATTTCATAAAGGAAGAGAGTAAACAGTGCTTAGCAGAGGCTGGGGAGGGCTGGAGAAGGGAGATAGAGACTGCTACAACATATACAAAGTTGCAATTAGGAGGAAACACTGCAGGGATTCTGTCAGAGACTATAGTTAACAATAATGTGTATTTCAAAATAGCTAGAAGAGAGTTTTGAATACTTTTACCACAAATAAATAATAAATGTGTGAGGTAATAGATATGCTAACTGCCCTGATTTTGGATGTTTTGTTTATTTAATTTTGTTTTGTTAAGATAGAGTTTCACTCTTGTCACCCAGGCTGGGGTGCAATGGCGTGATCTTGGCTCAGTGCAACCTCTGCCTCCCAGGTTCCGGTGATTCTCCTACCTCGGCCTGCCAAGTAGCTAGAATTACAGGTGCCTGCGTCCATGCCCAGCTAATTTTTGTATTTTTAGTAGAGATGGGGTTTTACCACGTTGGACAGGCTGGTCTCGAACTCCTGACTTCAGGTGATCCACTCACCTTGCGGATTTGGCTGTTACATAATGTATGCATGCATCAAAGCATCCCTCTTTACACCAGAAAGATGTGCAATTATGTATCTATTAAAAACAAACAACAAGAATTTTTGTCTAACCAAGTGTTGGAAAGGATGTAAATAGGATCATTTACATACTCCTAGGAAAGGGCTGTAAAATCATACAATTGTTTGGGAAACTATTTGCCATTGTCTTAAGTTGTACATTCACTCAATTTGAACTCAAAACATCCAAGAGAGATTCTTGTGCAAGTCCTGGAGACCTTTATAACAATGTGCATAGCAGCACCATCTGTGATAGGAAAAGCATGCAAAGAACTCAGGTGCTCAGCTGGATGGGCAGAGCACTGGTGGCTAAGCTATAAGACACTCACGCAACGGGGAGGCCACTCACTCACTCAGCAGGGAAAATCGGGTAAGGACAGCACATGTCAGGACATGGTGAGTCTCAGAAACAAAGCTGACTTTAAAAAGCAATTCTCCAAAGACAGTAGATAACATTATTTCCTTTTATAGATTCAGACTCAAGGGAATGGAACATGATATTGTGTATGCATCAATATATGT
>PVKV010040106.1:0-12507 GCA_004027835.1 Alouatta palliata
AGCAATTCTCCTGCCTCAGCCTCCCGAGTAGCTGGGACTACAGGCACGTGCCACCATGCCCAGCTAATTTTTGTGTTTTTAGTAGAGACGGGGTTTCACCATGTTGACCAGGATGGTTTCGATCTCTTGACCTCGTGATCCACCCGCCTCGGCCTCCCAAAGTGCTGGGATTACAGGCGTGAGCCACCGCGCCCGGCCTATGAGTTTTATAATGTATGAACACAGGGTGCTAAGAGGCAAACGCCAAGAGAGGAAGCTGGATACAGGTAGGAAATTTATGAGGATGTGCCTGGACTATAGTGTAAGAATTAAGAGCAATAATTTTAAAAACAAACTGCTTGGGTTCAAGTCCATATTCTTTTCATTACTAGTTATATAATTGCAAGCAAGTTCTAATCCTCAGTTTTCTTACTTATCAAATAGAAATAATCACAGTAGTAATAAAAATAATAACAGTAAAAAGGTAGTAGTAATAACATAAGAATACTTATCAAATATGAATAGTAGTACTAGTAAAAATAATAGTAAATAGTAGTAATAATAATATAATAATACTTATCAATTAGGAATAATAATAGTAACAATAATAATATATAACCCCATAATGCAGTTATGAAAGCTAAATATATTCATATGAAGTACTTAGAACAATGCCTAGTGCCAGTAGGTTATGTTAGCTAAGAGTGTTGTTAAGAGGTAATAAAAGACAGTAACTTAATCAAATCACACAACAGAGCCACTGTATCTATCTCAAAAGAAAAAGCCAATGATGTTCTTAAGAACTGATATATTTGATTGAGGATCATTCAATAACAATTGATTGAAATATTAACCAGGATCATCAGCATTAATGGTGATATTCTACATAGGTTGCCACTAGTTATATATATGACTACACTGGAGAAGATGATGAGATTTTTCTTTGAAAAAAAAACCAAAACCCTTAAGTATCACTGACCAGGAATTGAAATGTTACTTTCGTTACAAGCTTTTGGAATTTAGTTGAACAGTGATAATTGTATGCAGATCAGATTTAAACACATATTTAAATTAATAAAACACCAATAACCAACTAGAATTGTTCATAACAGAAAATTATTTAAATAAAAATTCAACAGAATGAAACAAAAAATTTCAGTAATTATGTGTAGACACACTGCATAATAGTTTATCTCACCACACACACACAAGAACCACATGGAAAACGCTATTCTGATTCTGTGATGGATGCAAACCTAGGTGAGTTTTACATTAAAAGCACACAGCTGGCCGGGCGTGGTGGCTCATGCCTGTAATCCCAGCACTTTGGGAGGCTGAGGCAGACTGACCACCTGAGGTCAGGAGTTTGAGACCAGTCTGACCAACATGGAGAAACCCTGTCTCTACTAAAAATACAAAAAGTAGCCAGGTGTGGTGGTGGGTGCTGGTAATCCCAGCTACTCAGGAGGCTGAAACAAGAAAATTGCTTGAACCTGGGAGGCAGAGGGTGTAGTGAGCTGAGGTCATGCCATTGCACTCCAGCCTGGGAAACAAGAGCGAGACTCCACCTCAAAAAAAAAAAAAAAAAATGCACGCAGCCACTTGGCTTAAGACTCCTAGTTAGATACTTTACAATAATCTCCAGGATCATAGGACCATAAATTCTGTACTAAGCCGTTATCCCAACAGCCTAAAACTGAACATCCTTTGAGCTGTGCACATACTTTGGCTTGAAGATGGACATTGAGCCATTAATTAGTTTTCATGCAAATATTTTTAGTAAGGTTTGGACATCAGATAAAACAGTCCAACACTTGTCAAATTAAAAGCAGTCATATGGCATCTCTGGGGGAATAATTGGCAAACACAAACAAGTATTGAGCTAGAAAGACACAGAGGCTAAAAAGACAATAAGGCATTTTGTTAGAGCTTATGATAAAGACTTTTAATTCAATACCGAGCTCAGTTTGGACGGTATGTTTACTTATTTATTTATTATGAATCAGAAAGGACATGAGTTATATTTTCTGTATCCAATAAATGTTATTCTTTAAAACTAAGCCAAATAGATTTTGGCAGGAGTGAAAGAATCCCTTGTGTGGCAGTCACTCAAGGCTCAAACCCAGTAACATATGATGAAAGTTCAAGCTCAGTTTGGAGAATATTTTTAAGCTCTGGTTTAACTCAAGATGTATAGAGTTTTTTTTTCCAAATTTTTTATTGTGATAAAATATACACAACACAAAATTTACTCTTTTAACCATCTCTAAGTGTAGAGTCTGGAGGCATTACACTGTGTACATTTAAACTGCTCTGCAGCCATCACCACTATGCATGTTCAGATCTCTCATTATCCCAAAGGATTAGTAGTTTTAGAATATATACAGTTTGGCTTTTTCCCATTTGATTCCTTATAAGTATCTTTTTGAAGAAAGTCTGGATTATGTCACAGTTCCTTTAAAGAATGCATATCTGAGTTTACCATATGAGTTCAGTTTGTTCAAATGGATGCTTTGCTGTTTGTTTTTAATAATCTGCTTGGGATCACTAATAAATAGCCCCACTGCTCATAAGGCTTAAGGCAGTCCCGATGAGCGGAAGCGTACCGTGGATTATATTTCCACTCAATGTGAAACAGTGTAAGAATTAAAAAATAATGTCAGTACTTAGGCACACAAATGATCAGTATTTCACCTCATCAAATAATTTTTGGATCTATTGCCACAGTGATCCTGCTTTTTAAAGATACATCTTGAAAAAAAATGGAAAGAAAACCAATGGTTTGAGGCTATGAATTCAGTCCCTATCTCTCTATCCAAGCTAAATAACCGTATGTGTCATTTCAAGACCACTGGCCTCCAAATATTAGGCATAGAATTAATAGAGCTAATGGATAACTACTTCAGTTTGGAGTAAAGCTTTGTGCTTTAAATCTAGCTTGGGACAGGCATTGTAATTTTACTGAGTTGGCTAGAGGGTTGGTGAGATTACCTTGATACTGAATCTGATATAGAAGCTGGTTCCATAGAGACTGAGAATCGTTAAATGACATGGAGTGTAACAGCCACAGAACTCTAGAACGTCAAGGAAAACCAAGCTCCAGGTTGTTTCTACTTTGCAGGGACTTAGGTGTGCAACCCATGAGGGGAGGAACCCTGCTTATTTTGCTCACCACTGGTTTCTGGAATAGTGCCAGGCAAACAGAAGGCACTCAAGAAATAGTTACAGACTGAAAGAATATCCCACTCCACCAGCTCCCCAACCCCACCCCCTCCAACATGCACACACATCCTTTGTTTACAACAGCATGAAGGTACAAATGAGATCGTTAACATTAATTTTCCAAATTTAACAGGCTCTGTGCTTCACCTTCTTGACGGACAGTTATTAGTGTCCCTCTCCCCAAATCTTCAGTTTTTCACAACATCCTCAGAGAATGTCACTCATGTGTGTAAGAACAAGTCTGGTGTGGTCCTCCTGACTTGCCTTCCTTGCTGCTGCTGCCTGTTACCTACAAGTACCTTGCGGGAGTGTCTCCTCATGATCACTGCCTTAGCTAAACAATGCGTGAATGGGAAAATGTTGCTGCCTTCGACAAGCGTGCATGTCCTGATGCTCCTGCAACTGAGAAATCTTGGTATGGTAAATGGTACAAGAAATAGAGATCCCCCAACTCAGTGCTACATTTTGACACAGGGATCCAAAGCAGTACTCACAAAATTGTTTACGAAGAGTCCCTTTCTCTGCTTCGCGCAACCCTGCAGGTCTAGTTTTGGGGCCACGCTGTGTTTATGAAAAGAGCCCCATTCTCTGCTTTCTGCAACCCTGCAAATCTAGTTTTGGGGCCAGGCAAGGTGAATACAAACCCGAGTTGTCTTCTGTGTCTTTACATTCCTATTCTTTCACTCACTGACATACTGATACAAAAATGTTCTCCCATGCTTATGAAATAATTCAAGTCAATATCTTGGATGAAGGCCTGACTCATTGACCCAGTGCCTACAGCCAGACTCTGAATCCTACCTTGGGATCTGCTGAGATACCCCAGCAATTTGTTTTCATTAAATGAATCATAATCATCATTGGTAGAAAAGTTACAATTCAGATTGACTTTGCGTAAGTCACATATTCATCTCTGTGTTGGGGAAGGCGGAGCAATGTGATGGAAAGCCCCGTTAGAACTCAGTGGAATGGGCAAAGGGGATGCTATTGTTGAGAAAATAATAAGACCCACTATTTTCTTTAATTAGAACTATTTTTTATGATAAACTGGGCATGGTGGCATGCACCTAGAGTTGCAGCTACTTGGAATGCTGAAGTGAGAGGATCGCTTGAGCCCAGGAGTTCAAGTCCAGTCTGGGCAACATAGCAAGAATCTATCTCTTAAAATAAAAATTTACGATAAACTAAAAAAAAATTTCTTTCTTATCTAACGGGTTTGAAATCGGATAATCACTAAAACTATGTGTAGGACATTTCTTTCTTCAAAGACTGGACATTAAAAAATTGGATTTACTAAGAGAACTATGAAATACAGCAAGGCCTATAGTGGGAAGTGACTCACACAATGCCAAGAGCATCAAAACTGTGTACAAATCCCTGTGTTCTCAGAAGGTGAAATCCATATTCCTGCTATGCTAGGCATCTGTTATTTGCTTTCAGCATCATCCTCTGCTTTCTGGAAATAGCATGCTAAAACCACAACCCCCATTCCCAGCCAAGTGGTTGGAGTAGGATTGATCTTTAGACCTGGAATTAAACTTTACTGGTTTTCCCTTGATCATCATACTCCCCACTGCCACTCAGGACTCAGTGACTGGCTCAGAGATGAGCACATAACCCAGTCACCCAGGACCAATATTCTTTCCCAGGATATTAATGTCGTGGGACTTGGCTGCTTTCAGCTTCTAAGCAGTGTGACTCTGGCTAAGAAGCAGCCCTTTTAGGGGCTTTGATCTTGTATTTTTCTGCTGGTATATTTAATATGATACCTAAAAATAAACAGACTAGTGGAGACTTTAAAAAAAGAAAAAAGCACCCAGGTGGGCCCTAGGTACTTTTGCCTACGTGGACACCTTCCTCCATACAAAAACTTAAAAATCATATTTTAAATGGCATTGATATAAAGATAAACATATTGATATTGTTAATAAAAACATTTTCCTTGAACTAGAAGTGTTTTTTAAAATCTGATTTTAGGCCGGGCGCGGTGGCTCACGCCTGTAATCCTAGCACTTTGGGAGGCCGAGGCGGGTGGATCACGAGGTCAAGAGATCGAGACCATCCTGGTCAACATGGTGAAACCCCGTCTCTACTAAAAATACAAAAATTAGCTGGGCATGGTGGCGTGTGCCTGTAGTCCCAGCTACTCGGGAGGCTGAGGCAGAAGAATGGCTTGAATCCAGGAGGCGCAGGTTGTGGTGAGCCGGGATCACGCCATTGCACTCCAGCCTGGGCAACAAGAGCGAAACTCCGTCTCAAAAAAAAAAAAAAAAAAAAATCTGATTTTAAAGAAATTGAAACATTTTCATGGGCACCTGAAAATATTGCAGGCCCTAGGTACTGGGCCTTGTTGTGTCTAACGATAAACCGGCCTTGCAGTCAGCCAGTGAGATTCTGGATGATGTTTGCCAGGACTCTGGGAAACAGAAGTCTTCTCTTCTGCTGGATTTGCTGGCAAAAGACCTTTGGCTTGCACCTGCTCAGATATTTTCAACCGCAAGGGGTAATCTGGGAGTAGCTGGAAGCCACGAGGAGGAACCTGGGAATGATGCTAACTTCATATAAACAGAACCGAGGGATGAAGCTGGTGATAATAGCGTCAGATCAGGCAGCCATTTCTATACTCAATACAATTCTTTTTTTTTTTTTTTGAAGTCTGTGTAATTTGGGGTTGCTGTTGAAGAGTGTCCTCCCTGAAATAACTGCCTAATGAAAACTTAAAAAACAAACACTTTGCTTCTGCTATTACTGTAGGCATGTTATGGAAGAGGCTCGATAATTCCATTTCACCTTCTATGATGTCTTAGTGCAATTTCACTGCTTTCTTTTCATAATTCTTTTCTTTCTCTCATTCATACTGGTCAGAGCGATTGTTCACAAACAGAAATGTGCTCCTGTTACTTCCTTACTTAAAATCTTTCAGTGATTCCTCACTGCCTGGGGCACAAGCTCCAGGAGGTTCAGTCTGGTGGGTTAGGCTCAGATCAAGCTGGCCTCCCACCAGGATCCCTGCTTTGTGTAGAGACTGGAATGTCTTCTTCACTCCTACTTTTGTGCCTTTACTTGAACTTTCCCTCTGTCTGAATGCTTTTCTTCCTACTCACACCTTCTCATCTCTTTTTTATTTTGATTTGTTTTTCTTTTTTTTCCCCACGTACCCAAAGATCCAAGTCTAATTTTTTTTCTTTTTAAAGACGGGGTTTCACCGTGTTGGTCAGGCTGGTCTTGAACTTCCGACCTCAGGTAATCCACCCACCTTGGCCTCCAAAGTGCTTGGATTACAGGCGTGAGCCACCACGCCCAGCCACACCTTCTCATCTTCAAGTTTTGGCTTAAGTATTACACAGTTGTTGCTCAATAAATGTTTATCAAGTTGAGTTATATCTAAACTCTAAAAAAGAGTTTAGACTTAGCTGGTCTTATTGATCATGAATGCTCTGTTCCTATGATTGTGTTTAAACATAAAGTTAAGGCTTAGTTCTCTATACATATATAAGAAATACTGGGTACAGCATGGTATTAGCGACTGACAGAGTTCTCAAGGAGAAAGGTTTACATGTAGTTTCCACAGGCTTCTTTCTTTCCATCATGCCATGGGAGACTTGCTACAGTCTGGCCTGTGCTTGCTCTTCAGGCTCATCTGCCAATGATCATTGCTAAAACTCTGGCCATGATCAATACTAACTTACCTCAAAGGCATTTGACTTTCCTCCATCCTTAGCAGTGGATTATCTTTCTGTCTGTTACCCTTGAACCTTTTTTTTTTCCTTTCTGAGACAGAGTCTCGCTGTGACACCCAGAATGGAGTGCAATGGTGCAATCTCAGCTCATTATAATCTCTGCTTCCCAGGTTCAAACGATTCTCCTGTCTCGGCCTCCCAAGTAGCTGGGACTACAGGCATGCAACACCATGCCTGGCTAATTTTTGTATTTTTAGTAGAGGCAGGGTTTCACCGTGTTGGTCTGCCTGGTCTCGAATTCTTGACCTCAAGTAATCAGCCCGCCTTGGCCTCCCAAAGTGTTGGGATTAAAGCCATGAGCCACCATGCCCGGCCTATCCTTGAACTTTTAACTAACTGTTAATATCGCAGAGCTTATGCCACATTAGAGAAATAACTAGCAAATTTGAGCCTGGGGTAAAACAGAAGATTCTCAAATTCAAAACGTAATTCAAAGACCCTAATTTATTTTATAAAGTGTCCACTAGTCTTCCTTGTGCAAAAAGTTCTCAGTTACTGCTATTAATTCCTCTTCCTTGTCTGTTGGGAAAAGCAGCAAAGGAGAAAGGACTTAGAGAGTACCTACATAAATTGGTTATGAGTAACAATATAAACGAGGGACAACAAACTACAGAATGCCACAGGAGGCTTCTGAGGAGGAAGGCCTCTCCGTGCCTCATGTTCTGGTACAGGATGACCTAAGCTCTGCTACCATAAACATTGTTCTCAAAGACGTAAAATCCCTTCAACGCACTACGATGTAGCCAGACTTGTATGCTCCTTGTAAGGCCCTCATTCCATCAGCTGCATATAGATAATAGGCAAATGACAACCACATGTCAGGTCATCTGTCTTGAGAAGTTAAAAAAAAAAAAAAAAAAAAGATAACCACAAGTGCTTGTTTTAGTAAAACTCCCAACCACCACTGTTATCAGTCCTTAGAATGACGCACCAGTTCCCGCTTACTGATTCACTTCACCATCACTCCACCCCACCCTATAGATCAAAGTGATTGTAATCAATAAATAGCGTGGATGATCAGTGTTCAGGGCCTTCACTGTCTCCTCTAAAGTAATAAGTGATGGCCCCCTGGTCCCACTTTCTCTATTAATCTGACTTTTTCTCATTGTTTTGTTACCACCGAACCCAGGGTACCCACGGATGTTGTAGGGCTGGCTTCTGACACTCATCTCGACATATGTAAACATTGCACTTTACTGAGATCAGTTTCCTACCTGATATTTTCTTCTGTTTTCTCTTGGCTATTTTCTTTTTCTTTTTTTTTTTTCATTTTCTGCAGTCTTAATATTCCCAAGGAAGCTTATCAATCTACGTTTCAAATATAAATAAAGCTTGATTTTTTTCCCTAGACTTTTAGATAAGAAATAGAAATAGATTACTTCTCATTTCCTAGGGGACTAGCTTTTGCACTCTCTGGAGATCATGGCTCTGTACCTGTTATTAGCTAATGTCTCCCATCTACAAATCTACCCTTCTGTGCTCAGCTGGGACTGGGCTGGGGCTCTGTCAATCACATTTCTCCTTGGCCAGCTAGCTATTAGGCTTTGTCAGTAGAGGACACTACAGGGAGATGTGAAGGCTGGAAGAGGAAGAAGGGAATTGCTGTGTCCTGTTTTTTCCTGTTTGTTTGCTGTACCTCCCAGTGTCAAGCATCAGCCTAGCAACACTTCTTCACCCTGGAAGAGGCAGTTCATTCTAGTAGCAGCCCTTGATCTCAGTTCTCAGTTCTTCCAACACTTGTAGGACCAGCCTCACTGTGCCCTTTCAGGGACACTATCACCAGCTGACCTGCAGCCCTCCTCAGAGCTCTGTGTCCCAGCCTCTTGGGCTCTTCCGCAGGGGCCTGAGCTTCAGCAACATGGGGCATCTCCTTCACGCTTGTAAGTTTAAATAATGTCAACCTCTGTCCCTTTGTTCCTCTGGGCCAGGAATCCTGAGTTGCTTCCTGTGTATGCTACCTCCATGGTATTTAAAGGTATTCCTTTTACCTTTTAAGTCCTTCAATACCTAGTTAGTATTTCCTTAAGTTTTCTTGGTTAAAATAACCTGTATGGTCATGGTGCCCTGATTGGACTCTGACTGACCCTATCTCCCTCCTTGGTTCTTTGGAGATTGTCTATGGCTTCAGTGTCCTTATATCAGGCTTATTTTGCCACGTACCCTCATTACACTGGATTCATGTTGACCTCAAAGAGTGCCCAAACAATATTCTAGCTGTTTCTGTGAGGATGCTTCTAGATAAGATTAACACTTAAATTGATGTACTTTGAGCAAAGCAGATTTCCCTCCACATGGTTGGGCTTTATCTAATCAGCTGAACGCCTCAGTATAACAAAAAGATCAGCCTCCCCTGAGCGAGGGAACACTCCAGCAGATGGCTGGCAGACTTCGCTTGCAACATTGGCTCTTCCTGGCTCTACAGCACATGACTCTTAAACTGAAACTACAACATTGGCTCTTGTGGGTCTCCTGGACTTGCCAGCTTCCGCAGTCATGCAAACCAATTCCTTAAAATAAACCTCTTTCTGTATCTATGCACACTGGTTCTGCTGGTTCTGTTTGTTCTACATCTACTGGTTCTGTTTCTCTGGAGAACCCTGACCTAATACAACGACCATTAAATATTTCCTCAAGAAATGGTTGTTCTGACTTTGCCTCCTAGTACACTCTGCTACACTGGCTGATATGGTGGAAGCTGCTACTTCGCTTGCCAACCTTAGCAAATTATTTGTGGGTCAAGTGTTCTTAGTATACCTCTTTCCTTGAAAAAGAACAGTATATTTTTTTCTATATGTTATTTCCCTTTTCTTTATTTTATTTTAAAATGTCTCCTCTTCTTGGAAGTTGACAGGAGCACATTGATATTTACAGGAAAACTTTGCAGCATTATGTTACTAGCCATAATGCTGCATAACAAATTCTCAGTGGCTTATAACAACAGACATTTTAGTGTCCTCATTCACAAGTCTACAGGGCAGCTGGGATAGCGTCTTACAAGAATGCTCTTCTTATGTCAGATCACAGGCATGCAAGAGGAAAATCCAAACTGTGAAAGTACATTTAAAGCCTGTGGTTGTATCACATCTAGGATTATACTTTGAGCACAACAAATCGCATGGCCAAGTTTTCAGCCAAATGATGAGAAAGTACACTCTGCCTATGGAGAATCCAAAGCAAGGATGGGCAAATATATAGAATATATATTCTATAGCTTGCCTATAGTATCTATAAGAAAAAAAAGATGAAAACCACGATAGAAAAAATACTCCAGGGAATTAGCAGGACATTCACAAAAGCATACATATAAAAACAAAAAAACATAGAATGTTCAGTCTTATCTGTAATCAAAGAAATGCCAGTTTAAAACACTGTGAGACACTTTTTAACCCATGAGATTCAAAAATAATAAAATGATTAACATCAACTCATTGGCTAGAGAATAACTTGTGCAGTCTTTCTGGATATCAATCTGACAATAGGTATTACCATTTTACAATGCATATAGCCAATTACTTAGCAATTCCTCTTCTAGGAATTGACAACGAAAGTGATTGTACAAAGAGATTTCAGAACTAAAATGTTTTTACTGTGAAACATTAAAAAATATCTCTACAGGAAGGAGAAAATCAGATAGAAATAGATAAGGCAGAAAAAAATGAAAAGAGGTATCAGGCAGTTCATTTAACTTGCTCTCTGGGTTTCATTGTAGATCTTTAAAAACGTTGAATTTTACATCAATTTGTATATAGATTGTAAACCTCTGCACCTAGCACACTTTGTCAGGAGTTTCTTTAGCAGATCTTATGAAACTGCACTGGAAGAAAACACGTGCACCATAGTGCAGAGCTTTCTGGGATAAAACCCAGGAAGCAGCATGCAACTTTCCCTTATACTCCAGGGAAACAGAAAAAAGACAAGGCTGGAAAGGCCGATGCTGGAAGCAGGAAGTGAGAACTCGCATTTTAGGAAGCCAAGCATAATCGGCCACTTTCCTTCCTACCTGGGAGCGCCCCTCCAGCAGGGAGATTTGTCAAGGATGGGTGGCCACCTGATCATACAGATAGTGGGGGTCACTGACCGGGGGTCTTATCCAAGAACTGTCCTTTGGACTGCCTCCAATCTCCTTAAAGGATATGGGAGGCGATGTTGGCTGAACGGGGCCAGCAGATTCAGGTCCCTTTAAGGGTGGATGAAAAGAAGGCAATAACTTTTCTATATTGGGAGGAAAAGGCTCCCATCTATCCTTATCTTCACTAGAAAAAAATCTCTTCCTTATTCCCCATAGAAGGGAATGAAGGAGGGGGAGGAGTCTCTCCCTGTTCTAGTTCCTGCTTTTCCTTCTCCTTTCAGTCTCCTGAATTCCCTTCAGGTGGAGAAGACGCGTGGTTTGACTCACTGCAATCTAGCGGATAAAGAGGATACAATGCAGAGCCTACCAGCACCCAGGTGGTCAAAATAGTAACAGTAAAATGACCTTGCTCATATCCTCTTTTCAGGCAGTGCCCTACCTGCTCCTATAACTCTAAATCCACGGTTCCTTGATGGAGAAACCAAAGGCATTACTGCCAAATTAAGAGCGTAATCTTGTGTAGAGCTCCAGGCTCCACAGTGCACTGGATAGTCTCAAGTAGCTGTTGTACTGTTTTACAAACTACTTTCCGCTTTTTGGTCATTTTTTGACCCATGATAATCTATCCCCGGATATTTTACGCCGTGGGTCCCGTCCTCCTGATGGGAGTCAGGACTGTCCCTTACCGGGATTTCCTGACAATTGATGAGCCCTCCTTCAAGTGTAAATTCAAGGCGATCACGTCAGGGGCACCAGTTGCAGAGCTTATAACTTGCAGTGAATGCTGGGAACGAAGCACTCAGACAGTTCCAGCTGAGCGGGGATAGGGCATAGCCCTTCCGAGAGAGAGTCCGCCCCAGCATCCATCCACCAAGTATTTATTGAAAGGGCTTGTATTAACTACAAACATCCACTAGATGGTCAATTGAGGTGGGTTGCTGAGGCACCTGTGAGCTTGTACACACTCAAACTACATTCCCAGGAGGCTGTTTTCAGCGTTCCTTATCACACCACACACCCCACTCCCTGTCCTGTTTTCAGGGTCAAGGAGTTTCATTCCAAAGCACAAATAACATACACATGCGTCAGTATTTTTCCATGCTCGGACCTTAAATGCCTTGCACATGAGCTTGAATATGTTGCTGTGCGCCCCCTACAGCATAGTTGGTGCAGAGCATTTTCAGGCACCACACGTTCTCACTCATAGGTGGATGTTGAACAATGAGAACACATGAACACAGGGAGGGGAGCATCACACACTGGGGTCTGTGGGGGGGAAACTAGGGGAGGGGCAGCAGGGTGTGGGGAGTTGGGGAGGGATAACATGGGGAGAAATGCCAGATATAGGTGATGGGGAGGAAGGCAGCAAACCACATTGCCATGTATGTACCTATGCAACAATCTTGCATGTTCTTCCCATGTACCCCAAAACCTAAAATGCAATAAAAAATATATATTTTTTTAAAAAAGAGTGAACTGGAATGGTTAACCCAGGCT
>PVKV010040107.1:0-12503 GCA_004027835.1 Alouatta palliata
AAAAAAAAAAAAAAAAGAAAGTAAAATCTTAAACTTTATGAGACTTCTTCCCAAACTTTTAAACAGTACAATTAAACAACTTTACATTCTCACTCCCGTCGTCAGTCCCATAAATTTCACTTTAATATACCTTGATAAACTAGTAGGTAGGTAGGCAGGTAGATGATAAATATGTGTATATGTATCTAGACAAGGCCTTACCATATTGCCCAGGCTGATCTTGAATTCCTGGGCTCAAACAATCCTACTGCCTCAGCCTCCAAAGTGTTAGAATCACAGGTGTGAACCACCATGCCTAGCCTATCTTTTGATATCGATGTTAACATGTATTCACGTATACAGAGACATGTGTGGGTTTATTAGCTCTTGTAAATATTTTCATTATCTGATATGCTCTTATTTATTTGCTACGACTGTATCCTGTCATTAGAATTTAACCGCTCAGAGCAGGGACCTTGCATATGCATCACTGTATCTCTAAAGCCTACAACAGTGTCTGGTACACGGTAGATACTGAATAATAATTATTTTAAAAATGGACACAGTGTATTTGTAACCGTAAAAGTTAAATAACATTCCACCACATTTACATGCTCATGTGCTTAGTCATTCATTAAAAGTTAGGCATGTGGGCTGGGTGTGGTGGCTCATGCCTGTAATGCCAACAGTTAGGGAGACTGAGGTGAGTGGATCACTTGAGCCCAGGAGTTCAAGACCAGACTGGGCAACATGGTAAAATCCCATGATATGGCTTGGTTCTGTGCCCCCACCCAAATCTCATGTAGAACTGTAATGCTCAACATTGGGGGAGGGACTGGGTGGGAGGTGATTGGATCATGGGGGTGGATTACCCTCATGCTGTTCTCACGATAGTGAGTTCTCACGAGATCTGATGGTTTTTAAAGTGTGTAGCACCTCCCCCCTCACTCTCGCACTCTCTCCTGCTCCAACATGTGAGGACGTGCTTGCTTTCCCTTCACCCTCTGCCATGACTGTAAGTTTTCTGAGGCCTCCTAGTCATGCTTCCTGTTAAACCTGCAGAATTCTTTTCAATTAAACCTCTTTCTTTATAAATTATCCAGTCTCAGGTAGTTCTTTATAGCAGTGTTAGAACAGATGGATACACCCTGTCTCTACAAAAATATATAACAATTAGCTGGGCGTAGTGGCACGTGCCTATAGTCTCAGCTACTTGGAAGCCTTGAAACGTCTCCCCTGGGAGGCAGGGGTTGCAGTGAGCTGAGACTGACCATTGCAAGGGCGACAGAGCGAGATGTTATTTTAAAAAGAAGATTAGGCATGTGCATATTTTTACTTTTGGCTTCCTTATTGTCAAGGAGGAGACTGATTTAAGGATCAGTTTGAGAGAAGATTAGCTCTTAAACAGTACAAAAACAGAATTGAACAAATAAATCAGTAATTTCATTTAAAGTAACATTTCAATCCTCTCTCCATAAACTTTTTTTTTTTTTTTTTCAAAGAGACAGGGGTCTTGCTCTGTTGTCTAGGCTGGAGTGCAGTGGCATAGTCATTGCTCACTGTAACCTCCAATGCAAATGATCCTCCTGCCTCATCTTCCTAAGTAGCTAGGAAAACAGGCATGCAGCACCATGCCCAGCTAATTTTTAAAATTTTTCACAGACATAGGGTCTTACTTTATTGCTCAGCTGGTTTAAACTAGCCTTAAGTAATTCTCCCACTTATGCCTTCCCTAAACTTTTTAATTCGGTCACTAACAAGCATGGCAACTAATAGATTTAAGGGTTTTCTGTAGTGTGTAAAAAGAATGGTGAGACACAGGCAGTAGAAAAAGACATGAGGGGTTGGGTGCACTGGCTCACACCTGTAATTCCAGCTTTAGGAAGCCAAGGTGGGAGGACTGGTTTAGCCCAGGCGCTAGACAACAGCCTGGGCAACAGAGCGAGATCCTGGTCTCTATTTAAAAAAATAAAAGGTTAAAAAAAAAAAAAAAGATAAAGGACAGGGGGTGGGAAAAATCTGTAGGGATTTTTTGGTCGAAAGACTAGGTTTAACACTTTGTTGCTCATCACAGATCACTTTTCTTGGGAAAGTTCGGTAACTTCCTGAGGTTCTGTTTTCACATCTGTAAAATGGGGATACCACTATCTCCCACACAAGATTGTCATGAGGACTAAGTTTTCTGCAGCCATAAAACCTGGTTTGTATTGGGAGGAAACAGAAGTGAGGATAAATATTTACATTGGATTACCAACTCTTAAATCATTAAGAATTGTTAACAGTCCTCCAGGAAAAGACTATATTGCTGTATACAGGCTACACCTTAACTCAGGGATATTAAGGTCTGATATAAATTACATGAATATGAATCTATAACCTGTGTAGTAACACAAATTTTCATGACATGACCTTTACCTGTTTAATGATGAGTGTAATGCCATGCCAAACACACAATAAATAACTTTTTCATCAAGGTTATTAAAAGATATTTTATATATGTTAACCTCCAGTCTCCATTAAGTATTATACCCACCACTTCTATTAATTAAAGGTAGGAATCTCCAATAAAACCTAAAAACAAAAAAGCTAAAGTTAGATTACTCAAAAATGGGTACTGTTTTTAGTTTAGTTTCGTTTTTAAAGCATGAGGTTTTTAAGGACCTTGAGTTCATGACTTGTTAAATAAAGTTATATACAGATGTTGGCTCTAAACACAAAAATGAAAAAAAAATTATTAGTAGCTTCAAGGATTCAAAGAATCCATAAAAAACAGCACCAAAACTAAGCTAGGGAAATACTCTCTGAAAGCCTAAACTTTGATTCATTATAAAATTGGTACTTACCTCATCGTACATGAACTGTAGAGTCAGAGCCGACTTGCCCACACCACCACTGCCCACCATGATGACTTTGTGTAAGGCCAAAGAATTCTGACCCTTGGGCTTATTTGCAGCCATCTCGTGTCGCAGTTTTCACCAAAGGATTAGGAAGAATCTAAGAAGAATGAATGAATAAGTAATGCTCAGTACATTCTTCTTCAGAATTCCAGTGTAGGAAAGAGGTATGTCCTTAGAGTTCAATATACTAGTTTTCAATCTGTAGTGATTTTAAACAGAATGAAGTATGCTCACTGAGGGGAAGAACATGAACCACTTATAAGAGACCACAGCAATAAAACAAGCCTATGACTCAAGGGCATTTCTCTTAAAATAGTTGGGTTTCAGTAATGAGCTATAATCAAAAGTGAAAATTTCCCAGTACAACCACACGCTGACAATAATGGGGTATCCACACAGGTATGAAGGCAGGCTAAAGGATCTCTTTGTTTTCACACTAATCTATATCGGCAATAATTAAAGAGATGTTTCTTCCCTTTTTTTGAGATGCAGTCTCATTCTGTCACCAGGCTGGAGTGCAGTGGCATGATCTCAGCTCACTGCAGCCTCCACCTCCCAGGTTCAAACGATTCTTGTGCCTCAGCCTCCTGAGTAGTTGGGACTACAAGTGCGCGCCACCATGCTTGTTTAGTTTTTGCATTTTTAGCAGAGACAGGGTTTTGCCACGTTGGTCAGGATGGTCTTGAACTGCTGGCCTCAAATGATCTGTGTGCCTTGGCCTCCCAAAGTGCTGGGATTATAGGCTGAGCCACCCTGGCCAAAATGTTTCCCTTGAGTAAGAAACAAGTGACCAAAAAAAGACTGCTAATGTGTTTACTACAACATGACTCACATTAAGGACCCACTGAAAGGCTTACTTACTGCTATTTTATAGAAGAAGACATCCCATCCCAACAACTTGGTAGTAGAATTATCAACAGAATCCAACATTGTATACCCCAACTAACAGATTACTGGAACACCTGTTTCTTGGGATGGATGGCCAATGTATCTTAAATACATGCCTTTACTTCTCTCAGAGCATGCATTGGTTAATACATTTTTACACTCAGTGTGAAGAAGCCAGGTTCTTACAGAAGTTGTAGTGATGATGTGCACTAATGGCATCCAGTTACCTTTGGCCATGCTTACTTGGCCTTAGAAAAGATCCTCTGAGGCCACAACAAACACTCTGAATGTGTGTGGAGATCCAAGCAAAGAGACTTTATGTTATTAGGGCGTTGAGGGGGTTGCACTCCTTGTCCTCAGCAACTTTTTTGACTTGTTTCAGACACAAACAGCTTTCCTAAGTTGTAGCTCCCAGAACCGTGTCCCTTCTGTTTCCCTCCCTATCTTGGGCCAATCTTTCCTAGCTCAGCTGTATTAGACCCTTACTGGTCTCCTTCTGCTCTTCATTCTTCTATGCTTCTTGGCCTTTGCCATGCAGCTTCCTTTGTCTGGCATATTCTTATTTTATCTGGCTAACTCCTCTTGGTTTTAGGGTTTTAGTCTTACCTGAAACTCTCAACCTAAATTAGGTTCTACTCTGCTCTGAGCTCTCAGATAGCCATCTGATAACTTTTCTTTCATAACCCTTATCACAAGTTGAAATTGCCTGCATAGGTATTAGGTTGGTGCAAAAGTAACTGTGGTTTTGGCCATTACTTTCAATGGCAAAACCGCAATTACTTTTTGTGCCAACTTAATAGTTGTTTAATATGAGTGTTCTTCTCTAGCATACCAGGAGCAGTGAGTTCAGGGCACGTCCATTTGAGTTAATAGTCTGCTTAATGTAACTAATATGACTGGCAAATCAGCCTTTTAGTGCAAAAGTGTTAAATGAATGAATACACAAATGTTTGCAGTCTGACTTAACCTTGAGGAATGCGTTAGGCCAAGCTTGTCCAACCTGTGGCCCTTGGGCCACATGCTGCTCTTTGAATGCCCAAAACAAATTCGTAAACTTTCTTAAAACATTATGCGATTTTTTTTTTTTTTTTTTTTTTTTTAGCTCATCAGCTATCGTTAGCATATTTAACGTGTGGCCCAAGACAATTCTTCTTCTTCCAATGTAAACAGGAAAGCCAAAAGATTGGAAACCCCTGGTTTTGGGCTGTACTGGTATAAAGTAGCTCTTGCTACTAGAGGTTCCATCATAAGCAAGGGCCAGGACAATCTGCCATGGATCTGTGCCTCACATCCTGGCTGTACAGGGCACCCAAGAGCTGGGCATGGCTTCAGGCCCTAGCCAGAAATCATTCCCATATGCTTGTTTGTCCAATACAGAAAAATATTAAGAAAAACTCCCATAATCTTGCTGTCCACTTAACAACATGAACAGGCTAACATACCTCCTTGGAGACTGCTTTCAATCTACATTTAGCATAACTGAGATTATATATACATAAATGTGATTTTTCATCCTGTTCTTACTGTATCATAAGCATTTTAGCATAAGCAGTTTGAACTGTTAAATGTATGGCAAAAAATTTACACTTATGGGCTAAGAGTTCAATTTAAATCAACGAACACAAATTCAGCCCTTCTTTTACCTGGGTATGAAGAACATGACCATTAGATTGTGAGTGCTTATCGCTGCTCAAAAGCAGTGAAAATTACAGTACACTGCAGGTGACTAACTAAAAGACTGAAAGATACCAAGTCTAAGCCAGTTTATGAAGCATGCTGTTGCTGGTGTTCCTAAATAAATCAGGAAGTGACCTCTTTTTTATGATCCTTCCTTGCTGGCAGTTATAATCATGTCACAGCTAATATATCTGTCTTATTTTTGAAACAGTACATATTACATGAGCTTGGGACATTACCATATCAATTAATACTCTAAGAGTTTTGTGTGTGTGTGTGTGTGTGTTTGCGTGTATGTGTTCAAAAGAAAACACCTAGCGGTCACTACAACTGGGTTAAAACACTTTTCCTCCTAAAATAATTTAAAATACAATCTGTGACTCAGAAACAGAAAAGGAAGAAATTTCCAAGGACATTTTTCCAAAGTGCAAACATTTCCTAATAACTATGAGCTGCACATTCCAGACTATTAAGAGGCTATCTAGGAAAAGAAGCTCCCGCCAAGGAAACACTACTCGACCCCCCATTTTAAAAGACTTGGCACTCTACCACCTAACTCCTAAGCTCTGGTCTAGATGCTGTTTTGAATGATAAACAAGCAAAAGCCCCTGCCTATGTGGGACTTAAGACAAACACACACACAAATAAGCAAATCCCATTATTTGCTAAGTGCAATGAAAAAAAATAAGGTGGTAATGGGGGGAGGAGCTACTTTAACCAGATGGTCCAGGATGACTCATCTGAAGAGGTGGCATTTGAGATGAGACCTGAACATTTTGAAGAAACCAGTCAGTTCTGAGGGGAGAGCATACCAGACACAGGGAATAATAAGTACAAAGACCTTGGAAGTGGGTGAGAGTGGGGAGCATGGCAGGAGAATTGCTAGGGACCAGAAGAAGGCCAGAGTGGATATTCTGTTGCTGTAACAGAATATCTGGGTAATTTATTTTTTTAAAAGAAATTTATTTCTTACAGTTCTGAAGGCTGGGAAGCCCAAGAGCATGACAGCAGCATCTACATGGCTTCTGGTGGAAGGCATCACATGGCAAGTGGGCAAGAGTTTGTTTGCCACTGGTCCCATCATGGGGGCCCTACCCTGATGATCTTATCTGATCCTAATTACCTCCCAGAGCCACAACGTCAATCAACATATGAATTTGGGGATTACATTTCCAACACATGGACAGGCGCAGTGGCTCATGCCTGTAATCCCAGCACCTTGGAAGGCTGAGGTGGGCGGATCACTTGAGGTCAGGAGACCAGCCTGGCCAACATGGTGAAACCTCGTATCTACTAAAAATACAGAAAAATTAGCTGGGCATGGCAGCAGGCACCTGTAGTCCCAGCTCCATGGGAGGCCGAGGCAGGAGAATCACTTGAACCCAGGAGGCGGAGGTTGCAGTGAGCCAAGATCTTAACTTCATGTAAGATCGTGCCACTATGCTCCAGCCTGGGCAACAGAGCAAGACTCTGTCTTAAAAAGAAAAAAAAATTCCAACACATGAAATTTGCAGGACACATTTAAACCACAGCACCTAGTGAATGACTGGAGAGTAAGAGGAGGTAAAATTGGCAGGCAGGCAGAGGTCAAATCACAAAAGGCCTTGAAGGTCACATAAGTGTTTGGATTTTACTAGAACTGCAATGGGAAGCCTCTGGAATTTTTCAGCAGGATAGTGGCAAGCTCTGTATTTTTAAAAAGATTATCCTGGTTGGTATGTAGAGAATGGACAGTAGAAGTGCCAAGAGTTGAAAACACAAGAGGCTATCTCAGTAGTCCCTGCAAGGGAGGACAGAGGCTTGGGCTACAGGAGCAGTAGCAGTAATGGTATTACTAGTTCCAGTATAACTACTAATTAACATCTATACTGGGGACAATGAACATTTACTGACCACTCATTAAGTGCGAGGCACTGTTCTGAGCACATACTAATTCAGCTGAGTACTACATTTCAGATATTTACAATCCTAGGAGGTATATACTATTTTAACTTCATGTAACAGATGAGGAATCTGGGTCACAGATGTCGACTTGCTCAAGACTGAGCCAGAATTTAAACGGAGGCAGCCTGGCTCTCCTAACCACTATGTTATTTGGGATACATTTTGGAGAAACAGTTGATAGGGCTTCCTGATTGACTGGATGGGAGAAAATAAAACTAACCTTTAAGTTTTTGTCCTAATTATCTGAATGTTAGGCACCACTACCTAAGATGGAGAAGGACTAAGGAACAGGTCTGGGAAAGAAATCCTAAGCTCTGTTTGCACATTGTCTAGACATTTTTAACTAGAGTTGAAAGGAAAAACTAAATGTTCTAGTCTGGAGTTCAGGTATGAGGGTAGAGATGGAAAAAAAAAATTGAATGGCAGTTCACAGATGATATTCAAAGTCACAAAACTGAAGGAGCTTCCTTAGGGATAAGATGAAGATGGATATGAGAAAGCAGCAGAGGAAAGAGCTCTGAAACAACTCAACAGGCTGGTTCAGCAGGAGGAAATCTAGTGATCATAGTCACCGAAGCTGGCTGGCTTAAATCCTGCTGAGACTGAGGTGAGATATAGTAAACGACAAAAAGAGAACTAATTCTATACAAGATGGAGATTGTTGGTAACCTTGGGAAGAGTCATTTTACTGAGGTAAGAATGGGGTGGGTGGTGCATGCCTGTAATCCCAGCCACTTGGGAGGCTGAGGCATGAGAATCGCTTGAACCTGGGAAGTAGAGGTTGCAGTGAGCCAAGATCCAAGATAGCACCACTGCACTTCAGCCTGGGCAACAGAGCATTACTCCGTCTCAAAAAATAAAAAAATATAAAGGAATAGGGTGGGTTTGGGTTGAGGAAAACAGAAGGTACAGAAATGGATTTTTACTCTTAAGATGAATGGAGAAACGTAATCATAACGGGAAGGTGTTGTTAGGAAAAGGGCTTTTTGTTTGGTTGCTTTTTAAATATTATTAAGGGATGTTTGCAAGACAGTCATCCAAGAGAGGCAGAAATTTATGAGCTGGAAGACAGGGTGAACTCTAGGAGCAGAATTCTGGAGTGGATCACAAGAACTGGGACCAGGAACAAAACAGGAGCAGGGACAGGAGTAGGGACATCTCTTCCTTTGTAATGGAAGGTGAGGCAAGCAAAGAATAGGGGTATAGGTGCTGGCTACAGATAGATTTATTTCTTTGACTGTACCTATATTTCTTCAATGAAATATGACCACAGATAATTTTCTGAGGGAGTCGGAATTCAAAAGCAAGCCTGTCGAGATAGATCAATAGAACTGAATATACAAAACTAGATTCAAATACATACTGTAGTGTAGTGTGTAATAAAAGTTGGCACTTCAAATAGGGGGTGGGGGAGATGGAGAATAGTTCAACAGGTAGTGTTTGGATAATTGTTGAGCCAACTGGAAAAAAAATAAAAGTTGGCTCTATTCTCCTCATACCAATATAAAGCCTAAATGGATCAAAGATTTAAATGACAATGAAATCACAAAGACACAAGGAAAAAAATATGAACGAATTGTTTGATAATCTTTTTTTTTTTTTTTTTGGGACAGTCTTGCTGTCACCCAGGCTGGAGTGCAGTGGCATGATCTCGGCTCACTGCAAACTCTGCTTCCGGGGTTCAAGCGATTCTCCTGCCTTACCCTCCCGAGTAGCTGGGATTACAGGCACATGCCATCATGCCCAGCTAATAATTTTTATATTTTTACTAGAGATGGGGTTTCACTATGTTCACCAGGCTGGTCTCAAACTCCTGACCTCAAGTGATCTGCCTGCCTCGGCCTCCCTTAAGTGTTGGGATTACAGGTGTGAGCCACAGCACTCAGCTTGTTTCATAATCTTACAGTGGAGAAGGTCTAAAGTATTACATAAAACCCAAGTCATAAGTTTGACAAATCTGACTACTCAAAAGGGCTGGGCGTGGTAGGTGAGGTGGGCAGATCATGAGGTCAGGAGTTCAAGACTAGCCTGTCCAACATAGTGAAACACCATCTCTACTGAAAATACAAAAATTAGCTGGGCATGGTGGCATGTGCCTGTAGTACCAGCTAAACGGGCGACTGAGGCAGAAGAATCACTTGAAACTGGGAGATGGAGGTTGTAGTGAGCTATCATGCCACTGCACTCCAGCCTGGGCAAAAGAGCGAGACTCCATCTCAAAAGAAAAAGAAAATTCTGTATGGCAAAATCTTCTGGAAGCAAAGTAAAAAGATAAAACTGTGGAAAACATTTGCAATTCACTTTACAGATAAGAGATGATTTCTCTATACAAAAAGTGACACCCCACTCCTCACTACTGCACTTGACTAGTCTTTTAAAAAGTTACTATAAATAAAATTAAAAACTGTAGGAAATTGAGCAAAAAATATGAATAGTCACAGAAAAGGATATACAAATGACTCCAAGTATACTTGACCTCACTGATAAGATAAATACAAATAAAACTATATTGGGATCATAATATTTTACCCATCAAATTGATAACCGTATGTTTGCAAGGGCTAGCAAACCAGAGTTCCCTTGACTTGCTTTTGTATGGCCTGTAAGTTAAGAATGGTTTTTATGTTTTTGAAGCGTTGTAAATAAAATTAAACCAAAAAACAAAACAAAAAAATGCAACAGAGGATGTAGCTTGCAAGCCTAAAATATTTACTGTGGGCCCTTTAAAAAATTTTTTTGTCTATCCCTGATGTAGAGAAATAGGCATATTCAATGATTGCTGGTGGAACTGTAAATCTGATACATGAAATAATATGTAACCACAAAAAATGGAGAAGGTCTTTACGCATTGAAACAGAAGGAATTCCAACACAGTGTTAAAGTAGAAAAGAAAAAAAAGATATAGAACAACATATACCATAAACATGAAAACAAAAAAGGAATATTGAGGATTTGCCTGCTTATATATTTGGAAGGATATTTAAAAAAAAATGGTAACACAAGGTTGTCTGTGAAAATGGAAACTAAGTCACTATAGAAGTGAGAGAGTATAGTATACCATTTTGTATATCTGATTTTTGTATCATGTAAATGCATAACTTATTTTAAAAATATAATTAAAACTAGTCATAAAATAAACCAATAAAGCCCTTTTATTTACTGTACTCAGCAAAACTGCAATTAACTATGTTCTTGGTATCTTACATAAACTAGAAATTGGAGGTGTGAGCTTGAATTTAATTAATGTATGACTTATCCACATGTACACACTGTTCTGTTTTTCCCCTTCAAATGAACAGGATACTTGAATTTCAAATTGTGTAACTTATTTGGCTCCTCAATCATTTTCCGTCTCTTACTGTTCAACTTTTTAAAGTGATGTCCGAGAATAATACCATAGAATCTATTTGGGGTGATGGGTAGGCTTCAAGTTTTCAAGCTCACTGTTTTTCTCTGCTTCATCCAGAAACTAGACACCTACACCATGCTTATATGAGCTACTTGAGTTATTTCCTTTCTTCTTTACTTCATTTTTCCTTCTCTCCAAAAATACACCGAGTGCCTATCGTATTATGTAAGGCACTGTGCTAGGTGCTGGGCTATGGAATGGAACTCCACAGGCCTACATTCCTGCCCTTGTATGTTCAGTTAACAGGTCCCACACTACATCAGTTTCTTGTTGCTGCTGCAGAAAATTACCACAAAATTAGTAGCTTAAAACAACATATATTTATTCTTTTACAGTACTGGATCCCAGAAGTCTAAAATGAATCTTAAAGGGCTAAAATGAAGATATCAACAGGGCTGGTTCCTTGAGGGGGCTCCAGGAGAGAATGCGTTCCTTGCTTCTTTTGCTTCTAGGGCCTGGGGCATTCGTTGGCCCCTGGTCACATCACAGAAGCATCATTCTGCTTCTGTGGCAATACTGCCTTCTCTTCCATTGTAGTCAAATCGAAACCTCCCTCTACTTCCCTTTTATAGGACACTTGTGATATGTTTAGGGCCCACCCAGACGATCCAGAATAATTTCCTCACCTCAAAATCCTTAATTATGCTGGCAAAATTCCTTTTTGCCCACATAGGGCAACATTCACAGGTTCTAGGAGTTAAGACATGGATATTTTGTGGGGCCATTACTCAGTCTACTGCTCATCACCCACAGGAAAAGTGGGTCAAAAAGCTTTGGATCACACATCTCCAATCTAGACTCTAAGCTCTCTATTTTAAACTTTAAAAATTTTTCTAAAAAACAATCCATCCAGTTTTTTCAATACTTACTAAGGAATACTCTGCCAAGTAAGGTGTCAAATACCCCATGCCCATTAAAACAAAAACCCCAATAATCTATGTATTTCCAGAGTTCATTATCTTCTTTAGATTTTCAATAGAGAAGCTCATTATAGGATAAGCATAGCTAATCCAAAAATCCAAAGTGTGAAATGCTCCCAAATCCAACAATTTTTGAGTGATGGCATGACTCTCAAAGGAAATGCTCATACGAACAATTGGGATTTTTAGATTAGGGATGCTGAACCGGTAAGTATAATGCAAATATTCTAAAAGCTGAAGAAAAACCAAAATCTCAAACACTTCTGATCCCAAGCATTTCGGATAAAGGGTATACAACCTGTTTTAGGCTTCAGTCTGATAAAAATATTGTCTGGTAAGAGTTGTAAGAGAATGCTTTTTAGTAAAGAGATTCAGTGAAGCACTTCCCTTGCCTGCAATTTGAATGGTGCACTAAAGGCTTATGATCACTAAAGTTCTGTTCCTATCAAATCATTACAAATCACAACTACGTAAAGGTCTATCAGTGAATGGAAAGTATTTCATATAAACAACTCACACATGATACTCCCTATCTGCATTAAGAATATTTGCTCAATTAAAAAAACACAGGTAGTATAAAATGAACAATTTGAGAAGAGGTAGAATATACATGCCCAAGAAAAGAAGATACACAGTTTTTGTTATTTTTATTTCCCAGACATAGTCTCACTCTGTTGCCCAGGCTAGAGTGCAATGATACCATCACAGCTCACTGCAACCTTGACTTGCTGGGCTTAGCGATCCTCCCACCTCAGCCACCTGAGTAACTAGGACTACAGGTATGTGCCA
>PVKV010040109.1:0-12503 GCA_004027835.1 Alouatta palliata
CAGTACTTTGTGAGGCTGAGGAGGGTGGATCACTTGAGATCAGGAGTTCAAGACCAGCCTGGCCAACATGGTGAAACCCCGTCTCTACTAAAAATACAAAAACTGTATTTTTGTATTGGGTTTGGGGGCGGGTACCTGTAATCCCAGCTACTCAGGAGGCTGAGGCAGGAGAATCATTTGAACCCGGGAGGCGGAGGTTGCCGTGAGCCGAGATAGTGTCACTGTACTCTGGACAACAGCATGAGACTCCATCTCAAAAAAAAAAAAAAAAAGAAGAGGTAGTGAAGGCATAAAATTCCTCCCTCCTGAATGCAACTTAGGGCTTCACAGAAGAGGCTTCCCTCTGTGTTCAGCCTGCTTGCCCTCCGGCCTTCTGCCAGGTGAGGACACAGTGTCTCTCCCTCCCTCGGGAGGAGGCAGCCCTCACCAGACGACCAGACCTGCTGCTGCCCTGATCTTCCACTCCTCAGTCTCCAGAACTCTGAGAAACAAACGTGTGTTCCTTATAAATGACCCAGCCTATGGGATTCTGTTACAGCAGCACAAAAGTGACTAAGACGGAAATACTTGCGAAGGCTGATCCTCAGTGTCAACGTGACTGCATTAGTAGATCTATCAGACAGCCGGTGAAGCGTCATTCTCAGCACTTCAGTAGGCACTGAACCCATTCCTCTGCTTCCCAGGTGATTTGGCATTTGACTAGAGTGACTGGGCGGCCTCAGGGGTGTCTGCAAGGCTGTTTCCAGAGGAGATCAAGCTTGAGTCGATGGGTTGAATAGGAAACGTCTGCCTTCGGGGCGGGCAGGCATTGTTTAATCAGTCAGGGCCCAGATGGAACAAAGAGGCAGAGGAAGAACTAATTCTGAGTCTCTGTCTTCCAGGGCTGTGACACCACCCATCTTCTCTCACCCTTGGATATCAGAATTTCAGGTTCACCAGCCTTTGGACTCTGGGACTGGCTCCAGCAGGTCCCCAGGCTCTTGGCCTTCAGCCTCAGAGGGAAGATACTGAGAGGGACCCTGCTGGCTTCCTTGGTGTGAAGGCTGTCGGACTGGGACTGAGCTGTGCTACCAGCTTCCCTGGTTCACCAGCTTGCAGACAGCCTGTTGAGGGACTTCTCAGTCTCTGTGATGGAGTAAGCTAATTCCCTAAGAAATCCCTTTCTCACATATCTCTAAACAGCTCTCTAAATTCCTACCAGCTCTATCTCTCTGGAGGACCCTAACTGAAAAAGAGGCTTCTTAGACCAGGCACAGTGGCTCACACCTGTAATCCCAGCACTTTGGGAGGCCAAGGTGGGAGAATCACTTGAGGTCAGAAGTTCAAGACTAGCCTGGCCAATATGTTGAAAGCCCATCTCTAATAAATATACAAAAATTAGCCAGGCATGGTTGCACGTGCCTGTAATCCCAGCCACTCGGGAGGCTGAGGCAGGAGAATTGCTTTATCTCAGCGGGAGGAGGTTGCAGTAAGCCACGATCGTGCCACTGCATTCCAGCCTGTGTGACAGAGCAAGATTCCATCTCAAAAAAAAAAAAAAAAGCCTTCTCTATCCTTGTATACTGGTTGATCTCATTTATTTTCTGGAATGCAATGGCGTGATCTCAGCTCACTGCAACCTCCAGCTCCCAGGTTCAAGCAATCCTTCTGCCTCAGCCTCCCTAGTAGATGGGATTACAGGCATGCACCACCACGCGAGACTTTTAATTTTTAGTAGAGACAGGGTTTCATCATGTTGGTCAGGTTGGTCTTGAACTCCTGACCTCACATAATCCGCCGGCGTTGGCCTCCCAAAGTGCTGGGATTACAGGCGTGAGCCACTGCACCCAGCCGATCTCATTTGTTTTCAAGCTTTCTTTCTTTTTTTTTTTCTGTTTTGAGACAGAGTCTTGTTCTGTTGCCCAGGCTGGAGATCGTGATCTGGGCTCACTGCAACCTCTGCCTCCTGGGTTCAAGCAATTCTCTGCCTCAGCCTCCTGAGTAGTTGAGATTACAGGCTCCTACCACCATGCCTGGCTAATTTTTTTGTATTTTTAGTAGAGACAGGGTTTCACCATCTTGGCCAGGTTGGTCTTGAACTCCTGACATCATGATCCACCCACCTCGGCCTCCCAAAGTGCTGGGATTACAGGCGTGAGCCACTGCGACCAGCCTGCTTCAAATACTGTTAGTAGGCCAGTGACTCACACATTTCACCCCATCCAGACCTGCACATCCAACCGCCTTCTTCATGTGACAGCCACCTGGCTGTCCTATGGGAGCCTCAAACTCAACCTGTGTGAAAACACATGCCTCATCTTGTCTCTTCAGTCTTCTCTCCCTTCAAGTTTTCCCATTTATTCATTCAACACATGCAGAGTTTATTTTTCCCAGAAAGAGAGTGAGAACCAACTGACATTCATACCATCTTCATCTTTTTGGGGGAAACAGATAATAAAAGAATGAACAAATTGACCAGATAATTCCAGATAATGATCAAACAAGAGTGTGGGGAAGCCTAGGACTAAATTATAATAAACATGTTGTGCCTCTCTTTTCTAAGTTTCTAATGATTCTCATAGATCAGTTTTCCCCAAGTGGCGTTGGTATGCCACAGGGTGCTTAGATTCCTCTCCTAGGAAGGCGTCTCTAAGGAAGGAACATTTGGGCTGCTGATGTGGGGAGCTGGTCACTCAACAAGGAAAGAGATGAACTTGCAAAGGAAAGGGAACAGCAGATGCAAAGGCCACAAAGTGGGACTGAGCTCGGCATGGACACGGAGCAGGAGGAGGGTAGTTGAAGCTGAGGTCAGAGAGTTAAGAAGGCAAGGTATTGTTGGCTTGAAATCTATGTGTATCAGTTAGGAAATCCTAGGTTAGGTGGCAGTAACAAACAGTTCCCATGGTTCAGCAGCTTCGAACAGTAAAGGTTATTTTCCTGCTCACTCCTTAAGTTCACTGAGGATTAACATGGAGAATCGTGCTTTGTCTCTGAAATATTTGACCTTGAAGTGATGCATATCACCTCCACTTGCATTTCATTGACCCTAAGTCCCATGGCTCAGTCTGCCTGCCAGTCAGGGAAGGGCAACCCCACCATGTTCTGGGGAGAAGGGAGACCAGGCTGCTGGTGAACAGCCCTGATGGCCACCATGGAAAGGCAAAGATGTAGAACCTCATTCTGAATGCAGTAGGAAAACGTGGGACTGTATTAGGCTGAAGATGTACAGGATCTGATTTAGGTTCATAAAAGCTTACTCTGCATGAGCTCACTCTGTGGTTTTGAGGAGGATGTGGCTAGAGGGGTCAGGAGCATGAGTCTGGTTAGGGGGCTGCTGCAGAGCCCAGGAGGAGATGAGGCTGGTGCAGTGACCAAGAAAGGTTGCAAAGACACCATAATCAAGCCAGAAACCAGAAATCTGGAACCCATCCCTGACAACCACCCCCACCGTCTGATCCACTCACAAGCCAAGCTGACTCTATCTCCAAACAGAGATCAAATCTGTCTAGTCTCATTCTGACCATGACGGCTTCAGCTGTTTTCACCTCACCTTTTGCCAAGACTCTCTGAGTAGTCTTCTAGACTATTCCCCATGGGGTTCTAAGAGTCATCTTAGGATAGATGTGGGAGCCTGTTACCTAGTGCTCAGACTCCACAGTGGATTTCCACTGCCCCTAGGATAAACTTCGCAAACTCATTCTGCAGCACCCACCCCAGCCCTAAGCACCAGCCTTCTGGTCCCTTACTAAGTGCCTTGATGTGCCAGGTAGGGTCCCCTGGCAGGTCGGTCATGCCGGCTCTTCCCTCTCAGTGCACGGCGCCTCCCTCCTCCCTCCCAGACACACATATACTCACACCCTGCCTACCTGCTACTCTTCCTTATCATCCCAGCTTAAGTGTCATTGTTTTAGCACAAACTTCCCTGACCACTTTTTCCCAGCAACTTAAATCAGACCCTCTATTCTACGCTTCTATAGCATTCTAGACTATTCCTTCACAGAAGTTGTTGTTTATAACGTTCTGTGTGAGTGTGACTGCATGCATCTGTGTGTGCATGTATAAGTTATAACTCTATGTGTAACTGTTACAGCTCTTTGTGTGCATGTGTGTGTGTGTGTGTGTGTGTTTAATTGACATCTGTGGCACGTTAGTCTTGAAAGAGCAGAATGTGTGTATTTTGCTCACCACTGAATCACCAGAACTGAGCAGGGTTCCAGGCACATAATTGGCATTTGCAGAATAAATAAATAAAATGAATGGCTAAAACTATGACAGCTATCCAAATTATGTTTTGTTTTGTTGTGAGATGGAGTTTCGCTCTTGTTGCCCAGTCTGGAGTACAATGGCACCATCTAGACTCACCGCAACCTCCGCCTCCCAGGTTCAAGTGATTCTTCTGCCTCAGCCTCCTTAGTAGCTGGTATTACAGGCACCTGCCACCACGCCCGGCTAATTTTGTATTTTTAGTAGAGATGGGGTTTCCCCATGTTGGTCAGACTGGTCTCGAACTCCTGACCTCAGGTGATCCACCCACCTCAGCCTCCCAAAGTGCTGGGATTACAGGCATGAGCCACTGCACCCAGCACAAATTATATTTCTAAATAAACTATACAGAGTGCACTGAACAGATGACATATACAATGTTATATGAAATATCTTATAACTAAGTGAATGGGATGCTGAGACTACCTTTGAATCCCCGTCCTCTAAAAAATAGGAAATAGTCCATTTATTGGCATTTAAAATCTTTACCAATCATTCTAGTCCTTCTTGCTCTGTGTGCATTGCGTCTCAGCTTCAGGCAAATGAAAAACGCAAAGTGACTCATCAGGTTTGGTGAGTGGCCAGCTCGGAAGGAAAATGCTGGTTGTCTCAGCAGTTATGGACATCATGTTAGCAGGCAGGTGGGCTGGTCCTCCCCGGCAGGACGTGGCTTTTCCACGTGGCCCCATCAGGTGTCCTGCACCCCGAGGCCCGGCCCATCTCCCAAGTTCACACTTCCAAGAAGAGAAGGTGGGCTGAGGAAGGATTCAGAGCTGTTGGGGCTGCATTCACTGTCACGTTTATTAATAGAGCCGCTGTGAAACTATCTGATCTGAAAAAAAAAAGTGACTCAGGTGCAAAATTTGTACATCAGCTGGTGCTGAGTCAGCCTCAGTTCATGATCGGAAATGTCCTGAACTGATCATCAGCCTGAGTCAACATTTGCACCCTCCACCCTGGGCAGGTCCAGTGGTCCTTGTGCATGGAGCCAGCTGCAGTGAGGGAGATGGAAACAGAAACACAGAAGGCAGGAGTCCGATGTGCAGGTGAGATCAGCCTGCAGGGAGGTGTGGGAGTCTGGAGGTCAGGGCCAGAGGTGAGTTCTTACTAATAGGCTCAGCAGGCCCTTTTGGGATTTCATCTCTCTCTGCCTTTTCTTATAAGGCCACCAATCCCATCACAAAGGCCCCAACCTCATGACTAATCTAATTCCAACTACCTCCCAAAGGCCTATCTCCAGATATCATTATATCGGAGGTTAAGGCTTTAACATAAGAATTTTGGTTGGACACAAACGTTGAATTCATGTATCCCATTATTAGTGTTCAGTTGTTGGAGAGGGGAGTTATATTATTAAAAATGCTAGATGAACATGAATATTTGGTAAGATTTCTTTTTCTTTTTTTATACAACTTTATTGAGGTATCATTGGCAATTAATGGAATACACATGCTTGAGGTGCACAGTTTGGTAAGTTCTGACATGTGTATATGCCAGGGGAGTTATCACTGCACTTTAAGTCATCCTGAAGGAGGCTCCCCTTTGTCATTTCCCCCTGCTTGTCCCCAACCCACCCCAACCTGTCCTCAGGCAACACTCATTTGCTCCCGTCACTATGGAATAGTTTTCATTTTTCTAGAGTATTATATAAATGGGATCATATCTACTTTTTTTTTTTTACAGCTTTTTTAGCTCCACGTAAATACTTTGAGATCCATCCATGTGGCTGCATGTCATCAGTAATTTGTTCCTTTTTACCACTGAGTAGTGTTCCATTGTGTGGCCAACCCTAATCTGTCTCTCCCTTCCCTGATGATTGACATTGGGTGGTTTCCAGTTTGGGGCTTTTACAAATAAAGCTGCTATGAACACTTGTGTATCAGCCTTTGAACAGACATGTGCTTTATTTTCTTTTGGGTAAATACCTAAAAGAGAAATGGCTGGGTCATAGGGTAGGTGTATGTTTCAGGTTTTAAGAAACTGCCAACCTGTTTCCAAATTGTTTACATCAATTTCACATTCCTTCCAGCAGGGTGTGAGCGTTCTGATTCTTCCACATTCCTGCCAGTGCTTGAGATGGCTAGTATTTTTAAGTATAGCCCTTCCATTGGTGATGTAGTGGTATCTGACTGCGGCTTTAAATTGCATTCCCCAAGAGCTGGGTTCCTAACCACTGCTGAATTGTGCCTCTCCGAGTCTTGGACTCCTCCAGAGTCGTCACGAGAATTTTATGCCTGCCTCACAGGGGTTTTGAGGTGTCAGTGAAGTACCCATTTATTCTCCGTCCCATCTAATCATTACCTCTCCCAGGTATTTTGAATTTCAACAAATAGCCATATTGGAGAGGGAAAGAGAATCAGGTTTCTCTGTTTTTTATAAAAATTGATATGACATGTCAATAATTGCCTACAGCAAGAGTCCACGAAAGAAGTCAAAGAATATCGGAAATAGTGGTACTAAGAAAATTCCCTGGATGTCCCAGAGCACAAGTCATTGCTCCCTTGTCACCATTTCTGCTACTTAACCAAATGCACAAGTTGAGGAACGGACACATCACCTCCTGGTTGAACCTCACTCCAATTACAGAGGAGTCAGAGCCCTGCCCTTGTGGGGTAGGGGAGTAGTGCATGAACCAGAGGGAAGGCAAATACCTCCTGCAGACACAGGACACAGCAGACACCTGGAAGTACCATGCCTTGAACTGGGAGACTCAGGGAAGGCTTCACAGACCAGGACCTCCTTGAAGAAAGAGTAGACGTCTTTCCTTGTGTGACAGTGTACAAAAGCAGGACAGTCCTGGGAGAGGGACTGTGTGTGTGAACCAGGAGGCCAAGGTGAGCAGGAGTGTTTCTGAAGCATCAAGAACCATGCAGGGGTCCCCGAACCCATTGACGATGCTAATATTGCTAATGTTGATTTTTCAGAATAGAGGCTAAGGATATGTTTTTGAGAACTTTGATTACGTTTCAGGAAGATCAGAGTGGCAGCAGTTTGCAGGACGGGAGAAGGGGATGAACAGCAGTGAGTGAGTGACTACGTAGTGGTCACAAGCAGGCACCAAGACTGTGTCTTGGACAAATTGTCCAGGGGAGACGTTTTTATGGGCTTGAAGCAAGTCAGTGTTGGTGGAGACAGAGAGAAGGGAGTTAGTTGAGTTCTAGGAGAGCTGATCACATTGGCAGCTGATCACAAGAGTGGGCACAAGGACACCTTTTTGCTGTGGATGACTGGACATCCACTGAAGTTTGAGATGCAGAGCTTAGTGAGGAAGAAGAGCAGGAGGGATGCCTCTAGGTGCCTCCAAATGTGTACACCCCAAACTCAGGTCCTTTGTCGCTTGTATAGGGAAGCTTGTAAGACGTCACTTGCATGGGGAAGCTATGAAGGACCTGGATTTGGGGTGTGTACATTAAGAGGCACCTAGGGGCGTCCCTTGGACAATGATGGTGTCTGCAGCTCAGAACAACTTGGACTGTTGGGAGTCACAGGACACGTGAGAACAGTGTCACTGGGGGTAAGGGTGAGATTGCCCAGGAGGGTGGGCAAAAAGTCCAAGGAAGGGGAGTCTCCAGAGGACTTTGGGAGGCACTGGTGGGAGAGACAGGAAGGAAAGAGATGCCCAAATTCCAGTCAACATGGGGGAGTCAAGGTTAATAAAGTCTGTAAATCATTAAGTGAATAGAAGCAAGGAGAGGAGGGCTAAGACTGGAGCTCTCCAGCCACAGGAGCTGGGAAGGGCAGATGCAGGGGCCATTACTTCAGCCCTGAGTGGGTGTGTGGCCCCAGGGAGGCTGCAGGGCAAGGGTGGACACCCTCCATGAGACCAAGGGCTATGGTTATCTTCTCTCATCTGCGAAAGAAACTCATATGCTCTGCCCCCCACCGCCCCTGCCCCAGGATGGCAACCAGCCGTAGCCGCGTTCTGTGATGAAGGAAAAGGGAGACAAGCAACAGTGGACTGAGCTCTGGGCATGTAGGAAAAGGACGACAACAGTGGACCGAGAACTTGGCTTCCCGCTTCCAGTAGTGCAGCTGCCGTGAATTCTCCAGGTGAGAACCCTGAACTGCTAATAACACTCTTTCTCTGAATCTTGGTCTCTTAGAGATCTGACTGAAGCTACCTGAAATTATCAAAGAGGGAAAGGTGATGCCTGGAGGAGAGAAAATACAACCCCTATGCCAGGTGAGCCCATAAATGAACATTTAAAGAATCTCCCAAAATCAGATACCTCGGAAGTAAGACACAAAGTTAACAAATGGAGAATGCACACCTGGAAAAACATAGAAAAATAAGTGAAAACTGGAAAGGACTTTAAAAGTGTGTGTTTAAAATCCTCAGAAAGGGAAAAGAAGTGACGGCAACTGTAAATAACAGGGAGGTATGAAACAAACAAAAAAAAGGCACTCAGGAATCAAGATCAGTATGGCTCCATGGATCAATGATCAATAAAGATCAATTTCAAAATCTGAAAAAGAAAATGTAGTTTTGAAATAAAAGCCTGCTGCAGTGAGATAAACAATAAGCTGGGAAAAAGATGAGTGACTTTGTAGGACAGAATTGCAGAAATCAACTAAAATGCAGCACAGAGAGAGGAAGAGAGAGAAATATAAGAGAGAATAGAATGAGTAGGGTCATGGCTAATTATTTCCAGAAGGGAAGGAAAATTAGAGTTCCTGAGACTGAAAGACATGTTGAGACCCAAGTAAGATAAGCACGCGCACAAAATTCCATATTTAGATATATCACAGCAAAATCAGAGATGATAAATAAAATTTCAAACTGCTGGAAAGAAAAGACACTTTAACCTAGGGAATGGCTATCTGTTCAAGAGTCTCTTCATCAGCAGAAAAGAGGCCAGAAAACAATGGAGCAAAATGTTGAGGGAAAACACTTAACAATGCAGTATTCTCTGCTTGTCTTTTAAGAGTTACAGCAGCCAGGCATGGTGGTTCATGCCTGTAAACTTAGCATTTTAGGAGACTGAGGAGGGTGGATCAACTGACGTCAGGAGTTCAAAACCAGCCTGGCCAACATGGCGAAACATCATTTGTACTAAACACGCAAAAGATTTAGCTGGGTGTGACTGCTTGAGCCTGTAATCCCAGCTGCTCAGGAGGCGCAAGAATGGCTTGAACCCGGGAGACAGAGGTCGCAGTGAGCCATGGAGATTGCACAACTTCTCCAGGCTGGGGCACAGAGCAAGACTCTGTCTCCCCCCACCAAAAAAAAGTTATAGCAATATAGAAATATTTCTAGACATACAAGTACTATAATTGTGATTATCTGTTCAACACAGCAAAATGAGCAGACCTCAAACAGTAGTAACATGATAAATCAGAATGTGGATTGGAGTTTAAAAGTTCTTGATTTTGATCTGGGTGGTGGATTTGACATTATTCACATTTATGTATGCTTGTCCCAGGACACAACAAAAATGTTTATTTTTCTTTCTTTTTTTTCTCACTGTGCCACCCAGGCTGAAGTGCGGTGGTGTGATCTCGCCTCACTGCAACCTCCATTTCCAGGGTTCAAGTGATTCTCCTGCCTCAGCCTCCTGAGTAGCTGGGATTACAGGTGCATGCCACCATGCCCGCCTAATTTTTGTATTTTTAGTAGAGACTGGGTTTCACCATGTTGGTCAGACTGGTCTGGAACTCCTGACCTCGTGATACGCCTACCTCAGCCTCCCAAAGTGCTGGGATTTGTTTATTTTTTCAAAAGCTAGGTTCTTTGTCTTATTCAGAAGAGTTTGCTTCCATTTAGATTTTGGCTTTAGGAAGACACATGGCATTGGTGGGTGTGTTTCCTAACGGGGCTCTTTAAATCATGTGGATCGCTCGATGGAAAAACAAAGCTCCTCTCTGTGTTGTCTTTCGTTCTTGAAGTGCTCTGAATTGGATGTGTGTGTTTTTTTCCTTTTGGCAATGCCAAGATCTAGTCTATAATCACATTCTTTTTGCACATGGCAATAAACATTCGATTAAAGTTCCCAGCTCCCAAGATCAGAATCCACTAACTAGCTGACACACAAAGCTGACATAATTGCCTTCCCTGGAACACTGGTTTAGAACAACAAATTACAGTCATTCAATTATCCACAGGAGGGCTCTGCTGATGTTCCAAATGCAGAAAGAGAAGCTTGAGGAGAAGGATAAGGAAATAATTTGGGGGAGAATGTGGACTGAACCTTTATAGCTTAAACAACATTTCAATAAACTATGAGATTCAATAGAGTGCCACATCTGATACAAATTAACCTTAGCTTCCTGCTGCTGCATACGTTTATAGCAATACATGAAATACACTGGTACCAAAGAATAGAAGTGTTTTTCTGCAAACTGGTTATCTGAAAGTAAATGGAATGATTTCAGTAAAGACAACCTGGTTTTCTGATTACTTCATTTGCGCAATTTTACTCAGTCTAGTAACTGAAGAAAAGGCATCCGGGAAGGTAAGAATTGGTAAAGGGTGGTTATTTTTTCTTTCTGTCTTTCTCTCTCTGGCCTACCTACTCATTTGCTCACAAGGCTATTAATAATAAAAGACTACTATTGCATGTCAATCTCAGACTTGTCTATCTTGAGTTCTAAAGTTATAGAAGAAAATAAACAGAAATGTAAGGGTTCAGTACAGCAACCTATTTCTTATAGGGAAGGGATTGGATAACGCAATTTGGATTCAATGTAAAATTGTGGTTTCCTGACCCTCTACCCCAAACTGAACCTTCCCACCCAGGCCGGGGCTAAACAGATGGGATCTGCAGCTTTCGCTGTCTCTGGGGTGAAGGCCTATGGACTTGGCTCATTAACAGGCAGCTCCAAGTGAGAGCACAAGCCAGGGCCCAGACCAGGCAAGAACAACTATCCTCACTCCAGTTTCGCCATCGCGAGGCAAGTCCCTCCAGGAGTCTGGAGAGAAGGAGTGAATCACCCCTCCAGTGCTTCTTCGACTGAGCAGAAGTATTGTGAAAAGTGCCAATGTTATGGATCAGCGAAAAAAATAAGTATTCTGTGTCTATCAACTGGGGATCAGTCAGACAGATTTGCTAACGTTATACATTAGGTATGACAAAAAGTTGTGGGTTTGTGTGTGTGTGTGTGTGTGTGTGTGTGTGTTTTGTTTTGCTTGTTTGAGACAGGGTCTCACTCTGTCACCCAGGCTGGAGTGCAGTGGCACAGTCTGGGCTCACTGCGGCCTCAACCTCCCGGGCTCAAGTGAGCTTCCTGAGTAGCTGGGACTACAGGTGCATGTCACCATGCTTGGCTAATTTTTTGTATTTTTTGTAGAGACTGGGCTTCACAATGTTGACCAGGCTGATCGTGAATTCCTGGGCTCAAGCAATCCTCCCACCTTGGCCTCCCAAAGTGCTGGGATCACAGATATGAGCCACTGTGACAGCCAAAAAGTTTTTATTTTTGTTCAAATTATTTTTCCTAGCCTTAACTTACTTGACAACTGCTGTACGGCTTAACCACCACCACTACCACCACCACCAACATGTACCCTCAGCCTTCCACAAAGACCCAGTACAGCAACCTAGCATAGTAGTTTTCCTTTTTAAAAAACGTCCCTCCCATTTCTGTTCCATTATTCATAGTGAAAGGATTCAAGATAGGAGAACAGGGAAGTCAGAGGAAATTGGCAGTCTATCCCTTTGATCCTTCTTAACCAGGGAACAGAACAATGACCTTGCTGGAGGGAACCACGTTACCAGGGAGCAATGACCTAAATAATTCTGACTGTGGGTGAAAATGTGGAGGATTCCAAATATCCGAGGTTGAGATGAGCTGGATGGTTTAGCACTTAAGCACAACCAGCTCCAGACTTACATCGATTCAGTAATATTCCTTCCCACACTAAAGGTGAGTGAAGGCACCCCCCATGAAGCCTTGGTGCAGACTTCACAAAATCTTGCTGTGTCTATTTTCTTTTTAAACACAAAGTTTCTTAATTAAAAAAAAAAAAACTTTTTATTTCAAAAGAATTAGATATTCAGAAGAAGTTGCAAAGATAGTATAGAGAGGTACTATGTAACTTTCAGCCATCTCCCCCAGGGTAACAATACTATATGAACACAATACGATTACAGTACAATTTCCATGATGCAAATTACAGTACAATTTCAACAGCAGGCAATTTACGTTGGTACAATCCACAGGCCTTACTCACCAGCTCCATATGCACTTATTTGTGTGTGTGTGTGTGTGTGTGTGTGTGTGTGTGGTTTGGGCACATGTGTAGATTCATACAACCACCACCA
>PVKV010040110.1:0-12506 GCA_004027835.1 Alouatta palliata
TGGATCACGAGGTCGCCATTGCACTCCAGCCTGGGTAACGAGCAAAACTCCGTCTCAAAAAAAAAAAAAAAAAAAAAAAAAAAGAACCTACAGTTGAAACAGAAAGCAAGAGACACGGAACCAGCAGTGAAGATACGAAGCAGGCAGAGGTGACAGTGCCAATCACATCGCTGCCTGCTCAAGAGTTAACAGGAAGCCCAGGACGTGGCCGGCCCACATGCACACCAGGAGCTCACTGACCCATCAGCACTTCAGGCAGGGGCTGCCAACCGTGGCCTCATGTGAGGGGCTCCAGGCGCTGCTAAGGACCTGGATACTCAGGACACGGGCCTGAGCCCACACGCACAACAGTGTCTGGAGGGGTGGATGTTTGGAGCTCCCCAGGTGGTTCTCTTAGCAGCCAGGCCTGGGGTGGGGAGAGGAGCAGTGGGTCAGCCGCTCCCTGTGGGATCCAAAGTGGTTCCAGGCAGAGGCTGCGTTGTCAGGCCTTGGAGGGTGGCACTGAGCAGGCAGAATTCCAGGAGGCTCTAGGGCAAACCATAACCATAGCCCTAATCCTGGCCCTGGCAACACCTCATCACAGCCCTTCTTCCTCCTGCAGCCCACAGTCGATTCTCCAGCATGAGCGCCAGGGAGATGCCCTGTCCTGGAACCCATTGAGCACCCACCCCGAGTGACAAGAGGGGCAGGCCCAGCCGCAGACACCAGGGCACGGGGCCTCTACTCCCACCCTCCCAAGGCTGCTCTCCAGGGCATGGGGCCTCTGTCCCACCCTCCCAAGGCTGCTCTCCAGGGCACGGGGCCTCTCCTCCCACCCCTAACCCGGTCTGCCTGCCAACCTCATGGGCCTCTCCCACACACCCAGGCTCCCGCACACGGGTGTGCACACGCTCGCCCATGCCACCAAGCATACACACACGTGCACACACACACACACAGGGACTGGCCCGGGCCCAGGCTGTACGGCGTTGTGGTGGCTGGAGTGGGCGGGGCTAACACATCAGCCATTGGTCCACACTTCCCCTATGTCCACGGCGGGGCTCCGGCAGCCTTTCACGTGCAACATGCCTCTGACCTTCCAGCCACAGAGAGGATGGGCGTCCTGTGTGGCCTGGTGCTCGTACCCCTGGGTCTGCAGTGAGGCGTGGCTGGGGAGCCACCGAGACCACCTGCTCCGGCTCTGCCTCCGTCTCTCAATCCCATCCTCCCCAGGGAAGCCATTCCTAGTTTTCCATCCAGACCTGTGAATCCCCTTCTTCCTCTTTTCCTGCTTCTTTCTCCTCCAGGTTTAGGCTTTGGAGAAACCAAGAATATAGACCTGCCAGGAGTGCCCACACGGGCCCCTCCCTGCAGCCCCAGATTTCACTGGCCCCCACTGGAATGGGGGAGGAAGTAGAGGAAGAACTTACAAGCAGCATCCAGAACAACGACCAGGTTGATTCTACACTCACCAGATCGGGCCCCCCAGAGTGGGCGATTAGCGCTGATTCCACCCGGGGAGAGGGGCCTCCCCAACCACGAAGCCCTGGGCAGGGAAAGAGCTGCTGGGTCTTCGAGGGAATGGGGCTCCCCAGTGCTCTATGAGTCAAAAGCTGTGACTTTTTTGCATGAAAGTGGGGCAGCAGGAATTGGGGGTGGAGGTGGCCGTGGCACTACTGAGTCCAAAAGAAGCTCCTTGAGGGCAGGGACCTTCGCCCCAGTTCTTCCTTCCTCGGACGGAGTCAGCTCACGGGAGGCACTCCCTGAGCAAAGGCTGCAGGAAGACCCTACCTGGCAAACTCCCAAACCCCGACCAGCACTGCCAGGCCGGGGCCACGGGGACACCTGGTCCTCTCCTGCCTGTGCCCACCACGGTCCCCGGGCGATAGGACACAGGACACCCACTGGACCCACAGGGGCTTGACTGCTGGGAATAACCGTTGGCCTGAGCAGCTGTGTGTCAGCAAGACTCAGACCATGGCTCTACGAAGGTGGCAATTCCATGAACCGGGAGCCCGGTCCCTGCGTTTGTTCAGAGCCGCGGCATCCTGGCCCCAGCACGGGTGGGAGTCACCGCGGAGGCACCCATCTGTGCGTGCATCCTGGCTCTCAGCTCTCAGGGATCGGTAGCGCTGGCAGCAAAACATGACCCTTCCTGTAACCAAATAGCCCACGAAACGGAGCAGGGGATGAATAATGTAAGTCCAGCCTCGAGGGAGCAGGAGGGGCCGCCCTGCCTGTCTGCAGGCTGTGGGGCCACAGCAGGAAGGAGACAGGAGGTGCCCTCAGAGACATGAATTTTTTAAAATTGAAAACACTCCTTGGGCTTTGCCAGAAGGCCTCTGTCACCGTGTGACCCGGGACCGCTCCAGGGCTCTCAGCAGGAAAGACAGAATTACACTCCACGGGAAACCTGAAGCCCCCCACCCCCAGCCTTGGACTGGGCAACGGTGGCTCATCCAGGGCCTCCCGTCCTAGGTGAAATTTCTCTCAGGTGCAGAGCGCAGCAGCCTCGGCATCGCCCCACTGAAGGGAGAGAGCCGCGCCTTTGCAGCTGTGAAGCCAGACCCGCTGGACAGTTCACCTCCGAGCACAGTGCGTGTCGGATACCCACAGCCCGGCCCCGGTGGCAGCGGGACTCCCGGGAACCACATGACGGGGCAGGAGCCGAGGGTCCGCGAGCCGTCCCACCCAGGCCAGCGGGAGAACACCAGGCTCATCGCGCTCCACACCGTCGCCCTCAAACCCCAGCACGACGCCGCGCCCTTGGTAACATTCAGCCTTCAGCCTATTTGCCTCGGAAATGAAAAGGTTGAACTTGGAAGAACATTTCGCTACTGTAATTAGGGGATTGCGGTTTGGTTTTTTAAAAATCAAATCAAGCTTTCCTATCTTCATTTTAAATTGCCTAGATAGAACCCAAAGTCAATCTCGTATTTATTTTTAATTTTTATGAAATTGAGGCTTTCTTTCAAAACTGCTCTTCCATTGACTGGCATAATGCCTGTAATCTGTATTTTATTTGCAATTGAGGCCCATTTAGGTGTCTAAACTCACAGAGGGGGCCAGCACCCATTCTAAAACAAAACCCAACGGGCCCCAGAGATGGCACAGTGTTTCCAAGACTCACTGTGGTGGAGCTCATGCTGAGGTAATCACACACTCAGCAAACCCATGACTGCAGACAGGAAAAAAGAAAGAACCGCCACTGTGACGATGTAATAATAAATAGCTGAGTGAAGGAATAAAATAGGAAGTGCTGACCTGCAGCCCATGTCCGATGATCAGACCTGGCCCCAAATGTCCTGCAAGGACGTCTCAGGCACGGCCCCCCAGACGCCAGCTGGCCCCGTAGGAGCATCCACACTGAGCCCCATGGCCTCTCCTGGGAAGCCCTGGCCCTCCCCGGAGGGGCCGCAGCAAAAGTCTGCCCCTGCTTTTCTCCAAATTGCTTTCGTCGAAAGAACCCCCTCTCCCCAGCTACCCTGTCGACTGGTTCTGGAGAGACTGTGGGCTGGCATCACAGCTTCCCCAGGCCTCACCACCCCATCCCATCCGAGGGGCTTCCGCCCAGAGCGCCCGGCTGCCCTGAGGTGAAAGGGTGGTGAGAAGGCAGGGTGCCGGGGGCCACTGCGGCCCCGAATCTCTAATCTCATGTTGGCCTGACATTTAGCAGAAGTGTCCCTGAATCACATCTCAGCTGCTGCCATGACCGCTCAGCCTCTGTAAGTGACAATTCATCGCGGTTTTGAAATAGCCTCACAAAACCACATTTTTTTGTAATTCTGAAGCTTTTTCCTCACATTCCAAAAGCATAAACTTCATGAATGTGATATAGAAGTGTTACTAGAGAAAGCAGATGATTAGAATAAATAGGTAAATAATCCCGGTGCTGCCAAGAAAAATGTTTTCTAAATTCTAAGAGGTTTTAAAGCCTAGGAATTAACTCTGAAAAACTGGATGGGTAGTTAAAATGTGGAAGGAAAGGAATATTAAATTGAGATCATTAATTAGCTCATGGTGGTTAAATTTACAATGTCAGCAAAAAGAAAGCTTTAAAATAACACACTATAAAAAGATGCCAATACAGCAGTATAGTCATTAGAGAACAATGTCAACTATGTGGAGAATGTTAATATTCTATCTCAAAGAATAATTTATTTTAATGTATATGATTGTATCTAAACTATGGACATGGCCTTTTTTTTTTTTTTGCTTTTAAAAGATTTTTGAAGTAGGAAAAAAAGAGCCACAATGAAAATTATAATCAGCTTTCATTATCAACAGATATTGTAATCCCAAGTAGGATAAAGTACATCCACACCCAGGCACATTGCATCAAACTGTGAAGGCTGAAGATGGAGGAAAAAAATCTTGAAAATAGCAAGAGAAACCCACTCATTCAGCTGAGGAGTGGCAGCGTGACTGATGGCCAATTTCCCCTCAGAAACACACGGCATCACAGGTGGGGAAGCACGGGTTCACTGCCACGGTGTCTCAGAGCTGTTAAGTATGAAACCAGTACCCAGCTGAACTATCCTTCAGAAATGAAGGCAAATGAAGAAATTCCAAAATAGACAACAACTGAGAGAATCTATTTCCAGTAGATAAGAATATTATACAAGAAATACTAAAGGGAAATCCCCCAGGCTGGAATTCTGCAGCTGGAATTCTGAAGGAGCAGGTGCCCAGGGAAGGACATGGAGGGTGCTAACACAGGGGCTCAGAAGGCAGAGGCCTGGTGTTCTTAGGACCTGGGACTGGTGCCCTCTTGCTTAGCTTGCCCTGGCCCCACAGAGGGTAACTAGAATCCACAGGAAGAAATAAGACACTGCAAATGGTGAATGTGTGGGTGAACACAGACATGTAGATGGAATTGTTTCTCTTTTCTTCTCTTAATTTACTTACGAGACAGAAGATTGTATCCAGGCAGCAGCTTTGTGGGCTTGGGAGGTATTTCAAGGCCCATCAGAAAATTGTATTGTTTTTTGTAATTACAAGAACATCAGCAAGATGAATATGAACGCAAGGCTGCAAAGTGTCCACATAATGGCCCCAGTTCTTCAGAGGCCTCTACGCACCTCAAACTAGGGATCCTCACTGACCCTGACGCCTCCTTGTCTTATGCGAGGCCCTCTCCAATGACTTGTGCAAGGCCTTGCACGTGGATGGATAGCTGTGTGGGGAAGAATTGAAAATGTTATAAATCTGATTTACAACAAATGTCATGTCATTTGAGGACAAAGCCTTTGAGGAAATACTTGCCCCCTGAATCGGGCAGGTGTGACTGAGTGCCCAGCACCACCACAGCGCACATGGGACATGAGAGGTGCATGCAGGTCCAGCCGTTTCTCCTCCAGTGGAGGCAACCAGAAGCAGATAGAAAGCAGGCAGGTCCCACGGCACAGCCCTGAGCCAGCGTGAGCAGCGGGTGAAGCTGCCGGGTGCTCACTGCAACAAGGAGGACATGTGAGCAAGGGCAGACACCTGGGACTCAGCCCTGGCCAACAGTGCTTACGTCTGCCAGCCATGTGGAGATGAAAATGAAGGCATGCCGCATGTGTGCCTGTGTGCATCGGTGTGTGTGTGCACATGTGCACGTGTGCACTGCTGTGTGTGCATAGGTGTGTGCACACGTGTGCCTGTGTGCATCGGTGTGTGTGTGCACATGTGCACATGTGCATTGCTGTGTGTGCATAGGTGTGTGTGCACGTGTGCATGTGTGCATTGGTGTGTGTGTGCATTGCTCTGTATGTGTGCATGTGTGTGCATCAGTGTGCGTGCACATGTGCATCGGTGTGTGTGTGCACATGTGCGCATTGCTGTATGTGCATAGGTGTGTGTGCACATGTGCACATCACTGTGTGCATAGGTGTGTGTGCACGTGTATGCATCATTGTGTGTGCATAGGTGTGTGTGTGCATGTGTGTGCATCACTGTGTGCATAAGTGTGTGCACATGTGTATTGGTGTGTATTGCCCTGTATGTGTGCACGTGTGTGCATCACTATGTATGCATGTGTGTGCATTGCTGTGTGCACATGTGCACAAGTGTGCATCAGTGTGTGTGCATTGCTCTGTGTGCAAATGTGCACAAGTGTGCATCAGTGTGTGCATTCCTGTGTGCACATGTGCACAAGTGTGCATTGGTGTGTATGCATTGCTCTGTGCACATGTGCACAAGTGTGCATCAGTGTGTGTGCATTGCTCTGTGTGCACATGTGCACAAGTGTGCATCAGTGTGTGTGCATTGCTGTGTGTGTAGTGTGCACGTGTGCATCACTGTGTGTGTGCATCAGTGTGTGTGTGCACAGAGGCTGAGGCTGGCCATGGAGAGCATGGCTGCCCTGCAGGCAGGTGGGCATGAGACACATGCACCACCACCATCAGACACTGCAGCCCCACAGGAAGGAGGCACCAAAGCTCGTCGCGTGTGGAACTGTGAAAGTCATGAGGCCCCACACACTGAGCCCCGTGGGAGGCTGGTGCTGCTCACAGGGCAGGCATGCAGCTGCCTGGGTGGGGAGCGTCAGGCAGGGGCCCTGGGCGAGGCCAGCAGTTTCCTAGCTCTGGAACCGGGCAGGCCCCCCACCCTGTGTCTCTGCAGGATCATTCACTCAGCATTTGTGATGTATTTTCTCTGTGGAACACGAAGCTTTAGAAGCTTTTCAAAATAAAGTGACAGTAGGGCTTTCGAATGCCTTGTTTGAATACATGGGGCCAGTGTGAGTTTCATCCAGGGGTGAAGACACCACTCGACTGACCCAAGAGATGGTGGAAGCCAAAAACGAAGCTGCTTTTGTGGTTTTATCCCAACAGGTGTGCCTGTGCAGTGGAACCACTGCTGATGTTACAGGTAAATATGTCAGCTGAACAGGCTGGCCAGAGTTAACAAACAGAAAACTGTGGAACATCCCATTAAATCAGAATTTCAGAAAAATGATGAATATTTTCTAGGACAAGTATGTCCCAAACACTGCATGGGATAGACTTATGCTAAAAAATGATTCCTCGTTTATCTGAAATTCAAATTTGTCGGGATGTCCTGCATTGTGTCTGGCAACCAGCCCTAAGACAGGCAGAGGGTCTTGCTGGGGACCTGGGGGGCCGCGGGGCTCCTCTCAGGCACTGGGTCAGGCTCCCCTACACCACTGTGACCGTTCACAGCCCCTCCAAGTCCTCCGATCCCAGTAACGCTGGACAAGATTGCTCACCCGTCCAGGGTCATAGGAATGCAAGGCAGGTTAAATGGGTTTAAAAAATCAGAAACGGAGTCCTTCTTCATGTTCCAGAGTGTAGTGAAGTGAGATTTACAGCCACTAACTAATCAATGTGTAACCTTCTAGAAAACGAAACAGGAGGACAGGGCGTGGTAGCTCATGCCTGTAATTCTAGCACTTTGGGAGGCCGAGGCGGATGGATTACCTGAGGTCAGGAGTTCAAGACTAGCCTGGCCAACATGGTGAAACCCCGTCTCTACTAAAAATACAAAAATTAGCTGGGCGTGGTGGTGGGCACCTACAATCCCAGCTACTTGGGAGGCTGAGGCAGGAGAATCTAGAAGGTGGAGGTGGCAGTGAGCTGATATCACGTCACTGCACTCCAGCCTGGGTGACAGAGCAAGACTGCATCTCAAAATAAAAAAAGAAAAAACAGGAAGGGGAAAGAGCGGGCATGGAAATGCATCCGGCAGGCAGCTTCCCACGGGCCTCCCCCTGAGCCTGCCCAGGTGTACCGGATGGGCAGATTTAGGTCAAGAAGCACTGGACACCCCACCGCGCCTCCCGAACACCCCAGTGTCAGAAATATCAGACGCTCAGAGGCCAGGAGGTTTATTCTGCAGTCTAGGTTTGCTTCCCAAGGACAGTCTCCAGGCGCATGAGGCAGCTCCACAGGACACATGAAAGTCTCCACAAAACCAGCCCACTCGGAGTTCTGCTGGCATCTGTGGGAAGATGTCCTCCTAACCCTGGGGTGCAGCTGACCTGGGATCTGTGGGAAGTTGCACTCCCCACCCTGGGGGGCAGGAGCCTGCACAGGGGGCCGAGGTCTGCCCCTCCCCAGTGGGGCTCGGGGCTGCAGCCAGGGGTCACCAACCCCTGACCTGGCCACAGCGCACCTCCCTCCAGGAAGCCGATGGCAAAGGTCTTGGGAGGCCCAAGCTGAGTCTCCGTCCTGACCGCACGGTCGTTCGTTCACCAGTGCTGGAGGCTCCCTGAGAGTTGGCAGATTTTTGGCTTATTTCCTCCGGAAAGCATCTTAGGTCTTCTTAGTAAAATGGAGCAGAATAAGTGGTCTATTCGGTCTGGGAGCTCACAGCACCAGGGCAGGTGTCTGGTGGTTTGGCGAGCTGATTCAGGCTTTCTCCTCCTTGGGCCACAAGGAGCCGGTGTGATAGGGACCTGGGTGGAGGGAGCTGTGTGTCCCCTCGCTGGCAGACCCCAGGCTGGCACCACAAAGGCAGCGGCCCCTACCGAGCCCTGCGGGTCCTTTTCCTTCACGTGGACTCTGGAGCGTTGCCTAGGAAACCAGACACATCCCTGACTTGGAGGAGGAGCTAGAGTCCCTCGAGATGCCCTTCATGTCATCTGGCATCTGACCGTCCGAGCGCCACACGTTCAGCTCACCGAAGATGCCCGTCTCAATCATCTCCTCCTGCCAGGGGATGGGGCAGTTGCCAGTGGCGAATTCCTGAAAGAATTCTGTGTCTGTTTTGTCAAAGACCACACCTTTGACAGTGGAAAAGGCACCCACGTCCTGAATATCCTTTGCATAGACGGTTTTGGAGTCTGGGATGAAAGGGGGTATCAGCATCCCTGTGGGAGACAAAACACAGACGAAGGCACCTCGTGTGGGGAAGGAAGCACCGTTTAGCCAAGAAGCCTCCGCCTGCAGCTCCGAGATGCATAGAGGTCTGGGGCCGCTCTTCCTTGCGGAAGTGTCCCAGCAGCTGACAGAGAAAACCCAGTGTGCCTGGAAGGCCCCGGGTTCCCCTGAGACCACGCGGTTGGGGCATGAGTGGCTGGAAGAAGCCCCAGGTCCCAGGGCCCATTTTGGAGGCTTCTTGTGAAAGGAGCCGGCACTCGCGTCTGCCTCCTTGGGAGCCTCCCGTTAAACCTCGTCACGAAGCGGTCTCCTCCCCCAGAACCCCTGCCCTGGGACCCCGTCTGCACCGGGGCTTCCCCTGCCCACTCTGAAGACCCCAGACCCCAGGCCCGGGCACTCGAGCACACACTCCAGTGAACCTGGCAGCTCCCTCCCAAACCAGCGTCCCTCCCTGACGCACCCCAGACCCCGATGGTCAGACACAGAGTGGATCACAGACAACCCCAGCAGGCGGGTGGAACCCTCCTCTCAGTGCACTGACCCTGACCCGGCCGGCCCATGCTGGTCCCCAGACAGCCTCTGCGGCAGCCTCAGGACCACCTGCCAGCACCGGTAAACACTGCACAGCTGCCACGTGGCTCCTCCTCTCAATTCCTCCTCAGCCTCCGCGCTCTGGTCTCTAACCCTTCTGTGGCTCAGACTTCCTGACGGGGCGGGCCTGGCCCCTCCTCGCCCTGTAACCCTTGGAGCCCCCTTGGGTTCCCTGGCCACAGCCATCCTTGCCTCACTGGGCCTGCCCAGAGCACTGTCTGGCAATCACTGCTGCAGCCCTGATGTACGGAAGCAGCTTCTCTTTCAGGACACCTCCTGCTCCCTAGTCACCCGTGGCCCTATCCTCACCTGAGTCAGTCACACTGTGCACGTGGCCTACCCCTTCCACCTGATCACAGGGTCCTAGAGGGCATGGCTGTGTCTCAGATACACTAGTGCACGAACCCAGGCACACGTGTGCACGCACACACACACACATGCACACACACCCCCACACGCGCACATACACACACCTGCACATGCATGCACATGCATGCACACATGCATACACACCTGTACACATACATGCACACACACGCACACAGTATCTTGCACAACTTGACACGCACGTGCTGGTGGGTGGATGACTTTCTCCTCGGCCGCCAGCCTGAGCCGCCAGCCTCCATGTGATCTCAGGCTCCCTTCAGCACCCGGGCACATGCCAGAAGGTTTGGGTCTTGAGGCCGCAACGCAGCCAGTGTTTTTCCCGCCTCCCATCACACCCAGAGCCCTCCAGCCCGATGCCGGCTCCATCGGCTTGTCCTGGGGCTAGGAGGATGAGTGGAGGACTGGAGGTCTTGCTGGGGGCAGAGGGAAAGCCTCAGAGGTCTCAGGCACTCCTCCCTGCCGACTCTCGCAGGGGACCGGGCAGACCCCCAAGGGCCACGCGGCACAGACCCCCACCCTCCCCGGGGCTGAGGCGTCCAGCAGTACCGGCCTCCAGCTGCCTCCAGTTAATGTCCTTGAAGAGGGCGTGGGCACGGAGCCTGTCGCAGGTCTCGTCTTGGAACCCCAGGCGCTTCTCTGGGTCTTTCTCTAGCAGCGCCTCACAGAAGTCCTTGCTGGCCTGGCTGAACTTGTCGGGGTACTTCACAGGTTCCTCGAGGATCCGCTGCTTCAGCTCCTTGTTCTCCACCTGCGGGGACGTGCGTCGCCTCAGGCCTGCCGGACCCCGGCACTCTTGGGCGGTCAGACCAGACCACAGCTACTGCCAAATGGGTGGGGGACCCACGAGGCCCCGTGCCCCTCCCTGCAGCTCCTCCCAGGCGGGTGGGGGACCCGGGAGGCCTCGTGTCCTTCCCTAGCACAACAGCGCTTGAGGCTCCAGTCTCAGAAATGGAATCCTAAAGGCGAAGCTCCCAGGAGCCACAGGTGAGTGCCATGCATTTTGGGAACTCTGGCTGACCCACCCCCGGCACAGCCGCACCCACTGAGGGAAGCAGCAGCGACAGGAAACCGAAGGCCAGCCCGGGCCCCGCCAAGCAGCAGCCTTCGTTTTCACTCTGCCCTGGTGGACAGAGGCCGCAGTGGTTCTGTCGTCTTCAGGAGCTCCGCCAAAGTCTCCCTTCCACACCACAGAGGCCCCACCGGTGGGCACGGTATAAAAGGCGCTGCTCAGCCCCCAAGGCCCCCAGGTCGGGCCATCGACGCCCCTCCCACACACGTCCCCTTGCCCTGGCAGCCCATGCCTGCGCCACGTCCCACAGACACAGAGTGACCACAGGCATGCTAGCGCCCCAAAACCACTCTGCTCCGAAACCTGTCCTTGCTGAAACAGGCCACACATCCAGGGAGGTCAGGAGGGAGAGGGGTGGGCACGGACCAGGTGGTGTGGATGTGAGCAGGGAAGGGCCGCACCTCAAGGCAGCCCAACGGGACTCTGAGACGGGGCCTCCTGGCTGTGTGGTCACTCCCTCGGTCAAACGAGAGGCAGCCCCCACCCTGAGCTCTGAGTCCCGCTCACAGGGAAAAGCCAGTTTTGCTCCACTGGACTCGAATAGGGGACCGGCACCTCCCAGTGTTATCTCTGTTTGCAGTTCTGGTAGCCAGGAGGTGCTCAGGGGAGACCCGGCAGCCCCCTAGGCATCCACACTCCCGGACATACAGAGCAGCTGGGCCCATAGTGGGCAGCGGGTTCTTGGCATCTGAGGAGAAGGGGAGCCAGTTCTTCTGCAACAGCGAGGGATGAGGCCATCCAGGGAGCGGAGTCTACCCCGTGTTCCCAAGAGCGCTGGCCTCGGCAGTGTCCAGAGAATCAGGCCCCACCCCATGAAGGTTTGCCCTGCTGCCCAGGGTCCAGAGCCACGGTGGGATAAGTCACCCTCCCTCCTCTGGCCTGCCAAGAGGGACCAGCCCCAGCAAGGCCCTCAGAGGCTGAGTGGTGGCGTGCTCGGCAGTGGGAGGGTCTGCTCGCTCTGGGGCACAGGGTGACTTGGAGTCCCGCAGCCCCTCCACCTGCAGGCCTTGGGGGCGTCACCCATCAAGACAGAACAGCATCGCCCAGGAGCGAGACCCCAGGACGTGAGTCTGTGCCCCCTCCCAGGCCCTGCAGAACAACTCCCAGGCCAACCCCAGGAACAGACCTCATCGCTGTCCCATCCCCAACGAGAGCCAGGGCGCCAGAGTGGCTGCAAAGACACCCGCAGGCCACCTCCTACCTTCTCTCCACGGGCTCTGAAGGGTCCTCTGGCCGCAATCATCTCATACAAGGTGACCCCCAGGGCAAAGTAGTCCACGGAGAAGTCGTACTCCTCGCCCCGCAGGAGCTCGGGGGCCATGAAACCTGCCAGCAAGGGACATTGTGGGTTCAGAGACGGCCACGTCCCCAGCGGGCACTCACCCCAGCTATCGCAGGGACATTGTGGGTTCAGAGACAGCCACGTCCCCAGCGGGCACTCACCCCAGCCATTGCGGGGACATTGTGGGTTCAGAGACGGCTGCGTCCCCAGCGGGCACTCACCCCAGCCATCGCAGGGACATTGTGGGTTCAGAGACGGCCACGTCCCCAGCGGGCACTCACCCCGGCCATTGCGGGGACATTGTGGGTTCAGAGACGGCCACGTCCCCAGCGGGCACTCACCCCGGCCATTGCGGGGACATTGTGGGTTCAGA
>PVKV010040111.1:0-12504 GCA_004027835.1 Alouatta palliata
TTTACAGAATAATAATTGTATGTTTTCAACAGAACATTGAGAGTTACATATTTTCTGAATGTCCCAGCTAAGAAATAATGTTGCCAAAAATAATTTGCTCAGTCTTTGAAAATTCATTAAAATCATCTTAATTTTAGTGCAGTTTGGGGAAGCAAGGCCATCTTTAATTCTCCAAATTAGTTACTTTCTGGAATATTTTGTGGCATGGTTATATTTGGAGGTCCTATTCAAAGAGGACAAGAAAAATATAACTTCAATATCTCAAAGCGTGAAAAATGCTTAGGGACTTCAAACTTGACCTTTCCTTGGGCAAACTCACCTCAGAGCAGAAGAACAGATAAAGAGACTGTAAGTATGTTATCAACAACCATTTTATATTAAATCTTGTCCCTGAAAAGACAGGAACTGAAGGTATCCACATACTATAGATGTGCTGTATTTATAATTTTCCATCAAATGTGTGATAGCTGTGTGTAGGTTACTGTGATTACTGAAGGCTGTGAGCTGTAGAGATGAAGGATGTTGAAGCCAGAAAGTTTTGAGATCAAATTCATTTGCTACTTAACTGTTGATGTGACCAAGACCAAATTACTTAGCTTCTGTAAGATTCAGTGGTCTCATTTGTATAAAAAATATAATAAAGCTTGCCTTACAGTATTATGAATTTCAAACCAGTATTCACACCAAATTTGAGCAGCTAAAATTAGAAATGTTAAACACAGTATCATTTACATGACACCCTCCAAAATGAAATATTTAGGCATTCCACAAATGTATATAAAGAGTAAGTACAAGATCTATGTGAAGAAAATTGCAAAATTCTGATGAAAAGTATTAAAGAAGAACAAAATAAATTAAGAGATGTTTCATGTTCATGGATAGGAAGACTCAATATTATCAAGATGCCCATGGATTTAATGCAATCACAATCAAAATCCCAGCAAAATATTTTGTAGATATTGACAAATTAATTCTAAGTTTTATATGAAGAGGAGAAAAGCCCAGAATATTCAACACAATATTGAATGAGAAAAGCAGTCAAAGGACTGATATTACCAAACCTTAAAACTTGCTATAAAGTTACAGTAATCCAGACACTGTGGTAGTGACAGAAGAATACACAAATAGATCCATGGAACAGAAAGATAGCTCAGAAATAGACATATGCAAATAAGAGAAACTGATCTTTGATAAGAAACAAAGGCAAAGCAACAAAGAAAACACATTTTTTTTTTTCAACAAATGGTGCTTGGAACAACTGGCTACAGTATCTGCATGATAAAAAATGAATCTAGATACAGATCTTACACCCTTTACAAAAGTTAACTCTAAAGTGATTTTACACATAAATGTAAAGTGCAAAACTGTAAAACTCTTAGATGATAATATAGGATAAAATTTTTGGTATATAAATGACATTTTAGATGCAAAGTCAAAGGTCATATCTATGAGTTTGAGTGCCCATGTATGCCTATTGATTGTAACAAATTTACCACTCTGTATAAGATACTGATAGTGGACAAGTCTGTGCATGTGTGGGCACAGGGGTCATATTGGAACTCTATGTACTTTCTGTTCTATTTTGATGTTAACTAAAATGTTCTGAACTTTTTTTAAAAGGGTAATATTCAGGCGAAAATAAAGGAATGTCGGAATATAGAGTGGAGAAACAAAAATGAAGCAATAGAGAATAAATGTGTCTATCCGAGAAGGAAATAACTGAATTTTTCTTTATACTCTCCTCACATCCAGTATCCTGCAAAAGAATTCTCTATTTTTTAAGATTTAATTTTATTTTAGATTCAGTGGGTACATGTGCATGTTTATTACATAGGTATGTTGTATACTGTTGGAATTTGGGCTTCTAGTGTACCCATTATCCAAAGAGTAAACATTGTACCTAATAAGTAAATTTTCATCTTTTGTCTCCCTGCTTTGAGGTCTCCAGAAGTTATTATTCCATCTTTATGTCTATGTGTAACCATTGTTTAGCCTCCACTTATAAGTGCAAACATGCTATATTTGACTTTCTATTTCTGAGTTACTTTACTTAGGACAAAGTCCTCCAGGTCCATCTATGTTGCTGTAAAAGGCATCATTTCATTCTTTTTATGGCTGCATAGTATTCTGTGGTGTAGGTACACCACATAGAAACTTCTCTTTTTAAAACAGATAATTTTAAGCTCTTTACATAAGTGGTAGAAAATATCGTGGTATATTTGTGGTCATTCTTCAAACTTAGATCCCAGAGATTATAACTGGAATCTTACACTTTTTCTTCATTTTTTTAAAAGAATTATTGTCTTCCAAGGAAGAAAGCAGGTTTTAGTTACAATTAATCTTTACTTGCACAATATTATTGACATAAAGTGCATTTAAAAGTAGTTTTTGTGAATACATTTGCAATATTTTTTATTTCATGTAATAATGGAAGATAGCCAGTCTTGGAAGGCAGAAATGCCACCATCTTAGTGGAAACAAAGATACAAACTGGAAAAGTCCTGCTTTGTTCTTGCCGCATTAAATTTTCAGAGTGAAATGCCGCCTTATAGGGAGTATACCAAACTCTGTCTACCTTTCAGATTTGATTGTTCCTACTTGCCTTCTGGACCATTTGCCTAGTGAAGATTCTTAGGCATCACTGGCAACCTCATCTCCTAATGCTTGTGGCTGAATATGGCTTCGCTAGTGTCTACCTCAGGAAACAGGTAACTAACTTAAAAAAGGCAGGGAATTTTGGTCAGTGAGAGACAGAAGGCAACAAGGAACCAGCAATGGTTGTTCTAAGGCATGATGGCTCCATATGGTCAGTCCAGTGGTACCTGGTGCTGTTGAGCATTCAGCTATATGTCATTGTAAGGCCTGACTGGCTTGGTGGAGATCCACCTTAGATTAGCTTTTCTTCTTTCTCTGTTTTAATCTCCTTTCACCTTACTCTTGTTGCCCTGGGATTGCAAATCTTTCTCATCATCTTGCTCCACAAAAATATGTTAGTGTATAAACTTTGCCTCAAACTAAAGGAGCCTGGATAAGACAAGTCATATTTTTTTTTTTCAGTGGGTGAGAGCATTTAACTTACTGACATAAATATTAAAAATGTACTGGCTGCGCGCGGTGGCTCACGCCTGTAATCCCAGCACTTTGGGAGGCCGAGGTGGGTGGATCACGAGGTCAAGAGATCGAGACCATCCTGGTCAACATGGTGAAACCCCGTCTCTACTAAAAATACAAAAAAATTAGCTGGGCGTCTTGGCGTGCGCCTGTAGTCCCAGCTACTCGGGAGGCTGAGGCAGGAGAATTGCTTGAACCGGGGCGGCGGACGTTGCAGTGAGCCGAGGTCGCGCCACTGCACTGCAGCCTAGCACCTGGTGACAGAGTGAGACTCCGTCTCAAAAAAAAAAAAAAAAGTACCATGAATCGCCAGTTCTGTTATATATGATTACATATCTGTTACATATTATTAAAGGGCTCTGCAGCCAACAGGGTTTGAAAATGTTAAGTAAACAAGTTTAGTCAAATTTGTTGTTGTTGTGATTTTCTTTCTTTTACTTAATAGGCTTAAATAGATTGTTTTTTATTTTTTCTTCCTTAGAGCGTCCTCTGAGACTAGTATATCTGTAACACTTTTTAAAAATAAAATTTAAAGAGGAGAAATGGTAGAAAATTCAAATCTCAGAGAATCCAGGGACGTAATGTAAATAAGCAAAATAAACTGGTAGCAGACTATGCTAAATGGAGAGTGCTTGCCCCGCCTCAACTGGAGCATCTTCAGTGGAGGGTGGTGTGTATGAATGTGGGTCTTTTGTGGCTGCACCTACCAATTTTTTGGATTAAAGTGAAACATCTAAATTCATTTAAGAAATATAAAATCTCCCAATGTTAAAAGTATTGGCACCTAATTCTAGTTTTTAAAAGTCATTGCATGATTCCAAGAAAGTAAGTCTATGATCCGGGCCAGAACCTGTAGTTTGTAACAATGTTTACACTATCCTTAGGATATGCTGATCAATTAACTGTATTCTAGGCACCAAAAGGTGAAGAAAAAAAAAAAAAAGAATCAGAGTAACATACCTATCTTTAAAGATCTCATAACATATTTTGGGAAAGAAATCATAGCACATACATTTCAATTTGAGCAGTTTCATTTGACACCAATGTATTGAGGATCCAGCATAGGACAGGCAATGATTATCACCTTTGATGAGCTCCTAGCATGGTAGAGACAATGGGTACATAAACATGTAATGATGTATTAGTTTGAAGAGTACCCTAATTTTAGCCTATACCATATGCTATCAGATACACAAGAAAGAAAAATCCTGACCTCTGTAAGCATACAACATTTTATAAATAATCTAGTTCTCACATATACTTCTGTATTTATTATAAGGTTATGTATAAGTTAAATTTTATGTAGTTTTGTAGGCCAGCCTATAAACAGTTTTTCATGGGTACCTATCGAGAATTTTTTTTTCTTGGATTGGAGCATCATTGCTAATTGGATTATTCCTATTTGAAAATGCCTTTTATTAGTTTTTAAGAAAATGATGAGAGATTTTGATTTAGCTTTGTTTTTGAAAGCTTCTTTCTATTTTGAGCACTGAAGGAGAAGGCAATAATAAAATTTGTATTAGGAAAAAGGAAACTTTTAAATTACAGAAATTTCTTTATAATAGAGAAAACACCACCACCCTTGGTAAATACTCATAAAATCTTTACTTTTTGTATGTCTGTAAGAATAATTTTAGGTTATTTATAATTATGAAAATAATTTTTAAAAGACCAAAAAGATACAAAATTTTTTGGGGAGTTCTAAACCTTAGCCACTAAAGTCACTTGAATTAAAAAATGGCATAATGAGTGGTAGTGCAAACAAATTCTTAGATCATGGTTTCACTAATTTGTCTTTTATTATTTTACTGCCTTAATCAAGAGGAATGTGGGATTTATGGAAAAAGTTTAGGATTAAATGGGACAGTAAATGTTGACATTTATCTTTCACCATTGGAAGCCTCATTCCAGAATCATTCTAAGGCTCAGTTAAGTTCCAGCTAAAAGTAAACCTCATCATATTTCATATTGCTGGCACAGCTTACATAACTCTGTATTTAAGCATTCATACAAAAGGACTATATTTACCTAGAGGTCTGGTTCCCATGAAACTCAGCAGTAGGAGTGTTAGCAAGAATTTCTTATCATTTTGTGTCTAGTTTGCAGATCTATGTACAGTACATTTTAAAATTCAGCCCAGAATAGTCACCAGTCTTTAGGAATTTGATGGCCTTGATCAATCTGAAGACATGATTCTAAAAATGCATCAAATTTACTTTTCGATGTATTAAACCACTGGCAAGTTGTTTACTTTTTTTATTTTTTCATTTTGAAATTAGCTTATAAGACAAACATTTATACTTATGTTTCATATGTAGATATGCTCTTGTTGTAACTAAAGTATATATTTAGCAATCTAATCTGATTGTAAGAAATTCCATTTTTACCAGTATGAAGAAATAGATACATCCTCCTAAAAATAGCTGTGAGTTTTTGATAAACTCTACAGAGATGTCTATTTATCTGTTTATTTATTTATTTACATTAGGATTGCTCACGGATTTTTTTTTTTTTTTTTTTTTTTTTTTTTTTTTTTTTTTTTTTTTTTTTTTTTTTTTTTTTTTTTTTTTTTTTTTTTGAGACAGAGTTTCACTCCGTCACCAGGCGCCAGGCTGGAGTGCAGTGGTGCGACTTCGGCTCACTGCAACCTCCGCCGCCTGGGTTCAAGCAATTCTCCTGCCTCAGCCTCCCGAGTAGCTGGGACTACAGGCACGTGCCACCATGCCCAGCTAATTTTTGTATTTTTAGTAGAGACGGGGTTTCACCATGTTGACCAGGATAGTCTCGATCTCTTGACCTCATAATCAGCCCGCCTCAGCCTCCCAAAGTGCTGGGATTACAGGCGTGAGCCACCGCGCCCGGCCCATGGATTTTTATTTCGTGTAATGTATTCCATAGATATTATTGTTTATCTTTCATGCTCCATGTATGTTACATTTGTTCATTGGGACCCTCTTAAATCTGGAACTTCTGTCTTTTTGATTTGTCTTCATCATTCTTTGAGTACTTTGTTATAGAAGACAGTAGAAGACGTTTCAGGCTCATTTGTTAATTTTCGTATCTCAAGCTTGGAGTCAGCTTTTTCTGCAAAAAGCCCTGGAAAGCTTTATGGAAAATGGTATTTATAAACCAAGATCAGCGTACTATGTCTGCTCTTTTTCTACCTCTGTCATTGCTCCTAGACTCTCCTAGAAACAGAATATGACATATATCATATCATTTCTCCATCTATCTGTTTTAAAACAATGTAGACCATTAACATACCATTTTTCTCTGGATGCTTTCAATAACTTTTCTTCCTCTGTGGGTTTTAATATTTTGCATCCATTGTGTCTAGAAATAGCTTTCTTTGAGTTTATTCTGTTTAAGATGACTGAGCTTGTTAAATCTATAAATTTATGCCTTTCATCAGATTTGGAAAGGTTTTGGCCACCATTTTATCAAACATGTTTTCCACACTAATCTCTTTTCTCTTTTTCTGAGACAAAAGATATTATCTTTTGATGTTTTGTAAGTTTCTGAAGACTGTGTTATTTTACAAGTTTTTCTTTTTATTATTAAGCTTGTGTAATTTCTATACATGGATTCTTTATTCTTTCATCTTAATCCAGCTAAGTGAATGTATTTTAAATTCAGATATTATTAATATTTTTTTGTAGTAAAATTTATATTTTGAATACAGTTGTTTATTTCTCAGAAGAATACTTACATTTTTCCATTCATCTCAAGAGTGTTTTCCTTTACCTCAAGGAGCATGGTTATAACAGGCACTTTAAAGTTGTTAACTAATAATCTCAACCTTTTAGCCCATCTTGAAATTGGTGGTATTTTTACCATTTGGAATTTGTCACATTATCCTAGTTCTTAGTATGTCAAGTAATTTTGAATTTATGTAAGAAATTTTGAAAATTATATTGTGAGGTTATTGCTGCTATTAATATTCACTTCAGAGTCAATTTTTGTTTGTTTTTGCAGACAATAAACTTGGTTAGGTTTGATCAGACTTGTGTGTCAACTCCTGTGGTAAGTGGTTCTAATATGAGTTCAATTTTCACAGCTTTTTCTAAATGAGTGAACTCTATATCGCCCATGTTCCTCTTAGTGATTAGTTTTGAATTTGGGGCTGCAGTTAACTTCATAGTTAGTTCTTAGAATATTCTGTGTTGTTTTGGCATTTCTTGCACAAGTTCCATTTGGGGATAAGCCCAAGAGTTTTATCAGTTAATGCATAGATTTAGGGCATCCTTTTCTCCAGATCACTTAATGGGTATTTTCTCTATGCTTCACTTTCCAGCTCTTGGTTCTCTGGCTAGAAAAATTGTTTGTTTGTTTGTTTGTTTGTTTTTCCTTAGAAACTTCGTTTCTCACTATTACTGAAATTCACCCTCTTGGGAATCAACATCAGGACAAAGCAACAAGATAAAAAAACATAGAATGTTAGCAAAGACTTCCTTCAGTATTTTAACCACAAATTCTTCTTTTTCTATTCTCTCTGACCAGAAAAATAAAAGTCCTCCCAAGGTGTTCCTTCAACATTTATTGTACAAGTTCATATCCAAGGCTCCCCTCAACACAAAAAAATGGGGAAAATGGGAGTTCTTTCAGAATCCTTAGTTTATTTTTGTTTGATCACTCTTACTAAGATTTTTACACATTGTGTATTTTCATAAAACAGACTTTTGTCTTTGTTAATTTTCTTAAATGTTGTTTTTTTTTTTGCATAAACATTCATTTTGCATCCCTAAAATCTTGATGTGGTATATTTTGTTATAATTCATTTCAAAACATTTTTAAAATTTACATGTTTATTCAAGTGTGTATTGTTTAATTTCCTTATTTGGAGTGTATCTCAATTTAATATTGCCTTTAAAAAAATACTTTTTAAATCCCATGGTAATATTGTCATCTTTGCATTTTATGTTTACATATTTCCTAATGTTCTTTAAAAATATTTGGTTTTAAAATAAGAACTGTATCTATTCAAGGTGTACATGTGACTATTTGATATATGTATACATTATGTAATGATTATCACAGTAAAATGAACTAACACATCTATCACTACCCATGCTGAACATTAGATCCCCAGAACTTTTTCATCTTATAATTGAGAGTTTGTATCCTTTAACCAACATCTTCCCATTTCCCTCACACTCCAGGCCCAGACAACTAACATTCTGTTATCTACTTCTACAAGTATAACTTTTAATTATTATTATTATTATTAACAGTGTTTTACTCTGTCACCCTTGCTGGAGTTTAGTGGTGTGATCATGGCTTACTGCAGGCTTGATCTCCTGGAATGGAGCGATCTTTTCACCTCTGCCTCCTAAATGGCAGGAACTACAGACGTGCACCACCATGTCCCACCATATATATATACTTACATATATACACATATACATACATTTTTTTTTTTTCTGTAGAGATGAGGTTTTGCCATGTTGCCCAGGCTGGTCTTGAACTCCTGGGGTCAAGCAATCTACTCACTTCAGCTTCCCAAAATGTTGGCATTATGAGTCAGCGACTGTGCCTGGCTCGAGTTTAACTTTTATAGAACTTACATCTACATGTATGTGAGAACATGCAATGTTTGTCTTTCCGTGTCTAGATTATATCACTCAACAGAATGTGCTCCAATTTCATCCATGTTGTCACAGAACAGACTCATAATAATTGCTTAAAATCCATTGTTAAATTTTACATCTGAGTAATCTCTAGGTTGGTTTCTATTAGGCTCTTTTTTATTAAACTCAGGGATATTATTTTCATGTCAAGTAATTTTTGAGTAATTACTGAGAATTTTTATGATATTGAACCTCTTTTTCCTATGTCCTCTGCATATAAGGATCATGTAAAAAACAGCTAAATTTCTGAACTCAATCTTCTTTTTGTTGTTTCCAATTTGATTAGATTTAAGTTACATAATCATCTTTTGAAATGACTTTGTATTCCACATTGATATAGAGTCCCATGAAATAAAGCAACAAGAAAATACAAATGGAAAGAAAGCATTTTCAGAATTAACTTATTTTATGACATTTATAAAAATTTTGATTTAACTAATGCTTAGTGTGCAAAAATTTATTTTACTCTTGTTTGTTTTTAGTATGACACTCTCTTAAAGCATAGTTATGTCTTCTTTTAACTATGGTATTAAGAATTTTCTTAACTAAGTATAAAAACAAAATTTGCTTAAAAATTCTATAAGAAATTTCATATCAAATTTTTGTTTGTCAAGCAGAGTAAAACATTTGACCCCAAAAAAATATTAGCAGAATTTACCAATAAATAGTAAATAACAAGAGATGAAAACTTTTACCAATGACAAGAAGCCTAGACGATATTTTTTATATGAACATTATATGGTACACATAAAACAGATAAAGTAATTTTTCAAACTCTTTAATATTAAGAAATAAAGGAAACAGCAATGAAGAATAGTGAATTGGGTTTATATGAATATAGTCTCCCTTTAATATTTTGTTATGACTTTTGTAATTTGTCATCACTCATTTTTATAAATACTCATCTGAAAATTCAGAAAGAAACAGACAAGATGATATTTTGTTATTGTCCACCTCTCCCTTAGAGTTAATGCATAATGTCATACTAATTTAAATGAATATAACAAATACCTTAGTGCTTTAAAATGGCCAGAATTAGTTTTACATATTTTATTCATTTGTTTCAATTTATAAACTGCAACCCATGGCCTCTGAGTACATGTGCATGATAAAATTATCAGAAAACAAATTATAAATAGTAATCAGTGCCCTCTTTCTTAGCCGCTGAACTTTACTGATATCCTGACCCAAGACCCCAGGCCTGAAGGCCAATCAACTTGTCAGTTCATCAGGTAAAGGAAATTTTAAATGCAATCCCTTACATGAGGAACTGCCAAGAAATAGTTTGATAAAGTTGAGTGAGATTCACTGGCTGCTGTCCATAGTAGCCAGATAGCAAATTTTAACTGTGAGATATAGAAGCAAAATTTACCATAGTGGTCTTACATGAACTATTAATAGTTCATGCATTTAATTCATTTTTTCTACATCAATTTATGCCAATAAATACAAATGAATAATTTAGAATGTCTATCCTGAAAATAAGTTTATTTCAAGAAATATGATTTCATTTTTATAAAGGTCCTCATGTTGACAAAATTAGCCTGATAGCAATTGGCTGAAACCTATAATAAAATTTTAATTTCTTATTTTTAACATTTTCCACAATTCAATATAGTGACTAGAATTTTGAAAACAAAGAGGTTACTTAAAATTTTGAAATGAAAGGAAATAACTTGCTTTTACTTGTAATGTTTGATAATAGCAGCTATTTTTCTTTCTGCTTTCCTCCATGTGGCTAAGATCTTTATAAAACTTTAATGTAATTTAAAAAGTGAAGGACTTGTTCATCTAAGTCCTCACTCTCAACAAATATTGAGAAAAAAATGTTATATGAAATGAAGTGGCAAGGGCGGTAGTGAGGAGAAAGACAGGGCAGCAAGAGAGAGACTCAAAAAAAATGTTCTGAAAACTATTCAAGTACAAAGCAGAATCTCCTGAATTCAATCAAAGCAAACCAAAAAATAGGAAAAATTCAACAAAAACTCATGATTTAAGAAAAGAATTATAAGTATTTGGAATGTGCACTATATGCAAGAAGAAATTTTGGCTTCTATCAACGTCAAATATTTTTGGACTAGGTGATGAAAGATAATCTATTTTAAGACAACCATGAAAAGTAAACAATGTAGAAAGAACTATCAGCAGTATATTTAGTAATAACATAGTGAAGTGTTCAGAAAAACTTTGCTTTGAATTGACATCAAAGGCAGGGAAAAGTGTTAGCATCCACTTCCAATTTCTATTAGAGATTAAAATACTTCACTAAAATTTTAGTGCAATTAACTCATCTGGAAGTGCCACATAACACTCTCTTTTCATCTGGTTTTATTATCCACTCAATTGTAAGTCAGCTCAATTGCTACTAATTACTTTAGTCAAGTGGATTGTTTCTTCTGGAATGTATCGTATCTGCATGGAAAGTTGACAATTTCTATATATTTAATTTTTTATGTGTATAATATGATTTCTCTTTTCCCAAAATGAAGATTTTATTCCTTCAGTTTATTGTTTAAAAATTGGAGCATGGATAATACAGATTTCAAGTTGAGGCACTTTGAAGCTACCTTAAGTTTGGTCATATTGTTATTAGTAAGATCATAATGAAGCAAACATTAATAAATTATCAAACATGTCAATACATCTGAATGTAACTATTTAAAAGCATTAAGAGAGAGATATTCTTGTTATTGCAAAAATAATAAATCAAAAAAATTAAACTGAACATGAAGACTTTATTAAATTCCAAAGATAGGAAGCTAGGATTTTTTGCATACTATACCTCATACATTTGATGTAAACTACAGACATCATTTGGTAGCAATACCCTTAACGGTAAATTCTAATCGTCAATATTAAAGTGAAAGAAAAAAAGTGGAAGTAAGCAAAGGGTGGCATTCTTATTCCAGTATATAGTTTTCTACTGTAAATGTAGGAACAATTTCTATAGTGGCATAATAACCTCTATCAAGAATCAATATTCAGCCCCAAGTGTTATTAGAAAGATTATGAATTTCACCTTTCCAATTTTGGCAAATAGAAAACTTTGGGACCTTAGGATAGGATACTCATGTATTCAATTTAATTCGTAAGAAATAAATGCTTAGTAAGCAGGGTATAGACCCGCCTATTCAGAGAAAATGATTCCAAATTCATTTACTTATAATACTTACTTCTTATTGGAGACTAGTTTCAAAACTGAGCAGAGGGCTGTTTCTTGGGAATTATACCTAGTGATATCTTTCAAAGATATTCTCCTCACAAAAAACACACACAAACAATTATATCCTGCAGTTGGTGTATATAGAAACTAGCTATGCATTAAATTCATTTTTTCTAGATCCAGTTATGCCAATAAATATAACTGAGTAATTTAGAATTTCTACATTGAAAATAAGTTTATTTCAAGAAATATAGTTTCATTTATTAAAAAGCCTTCATGTTGACAAAATTAACGTAAAAGCAATTGCCCTAAAACCTATAATGAATTTCTAACTTATCTTCACAAAATACTACACAGACAAATATTTCCTGTAATCTATATATTTATTAAAAGATAATAGCAATTATACTAATAATATTGAATCTGAATACAACACTGTAATACCAATAAGTCTATGAATTTAGATTTTTGAATCTCCATAATGTAAAGTACTGATTATCAAATTTAGACTTCTTCCACCTCAAACATCTCTAATGACATAAAACCAGCATAATAATTAGACACTAAGAAATGCTTTGGTTGCACTGAAAAGTCTAGTAAAGC
>PVKV010040112.1:0-12504 GCA_004027835.1 Alouatta palliata
GTTCAAGCAATTCTCATGCCTCAGCCTCCCAGGTAGCTGCAATTACAGGTTTTCGTCACCATGCCTGGCTTTTTTTTTTTTTTTTTTTTTTAGTAATGGTGGAGTTTCACCATGTTGGTCTGGCTGGTCTTAAGCTCCTGAGCTCAGATGATCTGCCTGCCTTAGCCTCGCAAAGTGCTAGGATTACAAGTGTGACCCACTGTGTCCAGCCAGTATTCCATTTTAATAGTGAGTTTTTTACTATATTTCTTTGTGTAGTTTTTTTAGTACTTGCTGTAGAAGTTAAAATATCCATCCTTAACTTTTCATAGTGTACTTAGAGTTAATATTTTACCACTTTAAGAAGAATGTGTAGAACTTATCATCATATAGGTCCCTTTACCCTCACTGCTTTTTTTTTTTTTATAGATGGGGTTTCACCATGTTGGTCAGGCTGGTTTTGAACTCCCGACCTCAGGTGATCTGCCCGCCTTGGCCTCCAAAGTGCTTGGATTACAGGCGTGAGCCATCACGCCCGGCCTACCTTCACTGCTTTATGTAGTAATTCTCATATTAATCTACGTACACTGAAATCCTCATCAGACAATATTACATTTTTTGCTTTTAACCATCATTTTTCTTTTAAAGATCTTAAGAGGAGAAGAAAAGTTTATTCCTTTTTTCCAGATATTCCCAGATTACCTCTTAATTTTTTTTTTTTTTTGAGGTGGAGTGTTGCACTGTCAGCCAGGCTGGAGTGCAGTGGTGTGATCTCGGTTCACTGGAACTTCTGCCTCCCGGGTTCAAGGGATTCTTCTGCCTCAGCCTCCTGAGTAGCTGGGACTACAGGTGTGTGCCACCACTCCTAGCTAATTTTTGTATTTTTAGTAGAGATGAGGTTTCACCATATTGACCAGGCTGGTCTCAAACTGACCTTGTGATCCGCCCGCCTTGGCCTCCCAGAAGTGCTGGGATTACAGGCATGAGCCACCGCACCTGGCCTACTTCTTAATTTTATAGATATGATAGATGAGATATTTAGTGATTTGCCTAAAGTCATAGTTGTAAGTAGTAGCTAAATCTTTTTAGCTATTACCAAGTGCGAACCAAGATTTTCACACTTTTCTGTATGTGTATGTGTGTGTGTAAGACAGGGTCTAGCTCTGTCACCCAGGCTAGAGTGCAGTGGTGCTATCTCAGCTCTCTGTAGCCTCTGCTTCCCAGCTCACATGATCTTCCAGCCTCAGTCTCTCATGTAGCTGGGCTCACAGGCATGAACCATCACGCTCAGTTCATTTTTGTATTTTTTTGTAGAGACAGGATTTTGTCATATTGCCCAGGTTGATATTGAACTCCTGAGCTCAAAGCCAGCTGCCCACGTTGGTCTCCTAAAGTGCTAGGATTCAGATATGAGCCACTTCGTCCAACCGACTCTTTATAATTCTTTTTTTTTTTTTTTTAAGACAAGATCTTTTTCTGTCACCCAGGCTGGAGTGCAGTGGTGTGTTCTTGGCTCAGTGCAACCACCTCGCCTCCCAGGTTCAAGCAGTTCTCCTGCCTCAGCCTCCCAAGTAGCTGGAATTATAGGTGCCCACTACCATGCCTGGCTAATATTTGTATTTTTAGTAGAGATGGGGTTTTACCATGTTGGCTGGGGTGGTCTTGAACTTCTGACATCAGGTGATCCACCTGCCTCAGTTTCTCAAAGTGCAGGGGTTACAGCTGTGAGCCACGCCTGGCCTATTTTCACACTTTAAAGCCAGTGGCTTCTTTATTTTCTTCTCTTTCAGTTGATGGCATAAAGGAGATTTTTTGGATTACTTTGATTATACTTTATTCACAGTTGTCTTTATGGCTGCTTGTAGGAAAAGTGTCAGAGCATTCTTGACAGCAGGCTTGGCAGGAAGTTTTAAATCCCAGTTCGTAGATTTCACCCATAATATGTTGATGATGCAACTGTGCAATTGCATTTTGTCTCTCTTGTCTGTATGAGACTTTGGGGTTGGTTCAGTTCTGTTCATCTTGCCAGTGTTTGTAGAACTGAAAATATTTAAACATTTTTATTTAGGTCTCTTTTTGTATTTGGCCCCAGTTCTGTGTTCTGTTGGCTAGGAGTAGAGTTTTTGCCTTGACTTGTTGATTGATTCATTCATACAGTAACCTGTATGTCTACTATGTGTAAGGTACAATGCTGATTTAATAAGAAGGTTAGTATTTTTAGGCTTTTAAGAGCTAATATCTCCTTGGAGCACCTATCAAATAATTGATTTGTTAAACAGAAGACTAATAATTATATATCCAAAATGATTAAAATGTATTGCTTTGGAAAGCTATTTGGATATTCTGAAATATTTTTGATACTTGCCTTTTTGAGTTACCTTCACAACTTTTGACACAGAGAATGGATACATTCACTAGATAAGGGATATGATAGTGAAAGGCAGGGGGAAAAAGAAACAAATATGAATCTTTGTCTTCAAAGAGTTTAAATTTTGGTAGGCGAATTAAGAGACTAAACGACCATTAAGGAAGGGACCCTCTCTTCAGATAGAGATTATGTTACTCAGACAATTACTGTATCCTTACAAAATGTAAAGTCTGGTGGTGAAGATAAGAAACATAGAAATATTGGGTAGAAGATACTGAGTATGACAGAAGATATGGAGCCATGAGATTTTAGAAGAGGCAATTTCTTCTCACTGGTGTGATTGCTTCATGAAAAAAGCTTCTTTGAATTGAACTCTGAAGGAAGAAGCTAGGATGTGATTATGTAGGAATGGGGGAAGATTAAGCCCATTCTATTAATTAATTACTTAATTTTTTGAGATGGAGTCTTGCTCTGTTGCCCAGGGTGGAGTGCATTGGCAATCTCTGCCTCCCTGGTTCAAGCAGTTTTTCTGTTTCAGCCTCCCGAGTAGCGGGGACTACAGGTGCGCATCACCATGTCGAGCTAATTTTTGTATTTTTAGTGGAGACAGAGTTTTACCATGTTGGCCAGGCTGGTTTCGAACTCCTGACCTCAAGTGATCCACTTGCCTCGGCCTCCCAAAGTGCTGGGATTATAGTGAGCCACCACGCTTGGTCTAATCTATTTATTTGATGGATATTTATTGATTGCTGTTATCCCTAGGGAACACTGTGAACTGCAAGAGACAGGAATGAATCAGATATTTATGGGGACTTCTGTGTAACTTATTTTGATTGGAGTGTAGAACATACATGTGTGTGTTCCTGTGTGTGTATGAGAGAGAGTTATTGCTGGTGATAAAGCTGTAGATATGGATTGGGGTTAATGCATAGAAAGCTTTGATTGCCAGACAAATTAGGTGAATGCCAGGGGCCCTCCAAGTTTTCAGAGGATGATGAGTTGTGATCAGAATTGCACTTGAGAAAGTTACTTCCCAGGCGTGGTGGCTCACGCCTGTAATCCCAGCACTTTGGGGAGGCCAAGGTGAGTAGATCACCTGATGTCAGGAGTTCAAGACCAGCCTGGTCAAGATGGCGAAACCCCATCTCTACTAAAAATATAAGAATTAGCTGGGTGTGGTAGTGCGCACCTGGAGTCCCAGCTACTTGGGACTGAGGCAGGAGAATCACTTGAACTTGGGAGGCGGAGGTTGCAGTGAGCTGATGTTGTGCCATTGCACTCTAGCCTGGGCGACATAGCTGGCTAGAGTGAATTGGGCAGATAAAAGTTAGCAATAGCCCAGATAAGAGTTAATAGGGGCTAGAGACAGTGAAGATGGACAAGAGGGAAATGGCGGGTTAAGGTATGAGAGTTGACTCATGTTGGGTGGGAGGAGGACAAGAAAGGACAGATTCAGAGGACAGATTCAAATGTCAACTACAGTTGACCAAATATATAGTAGTGGTTTTTATTTTTTTTATGATGGTTTTTAGTAGAAGTGGTTTTTAATAGAAATGGAAAAGCCATGAGATGGAGCTGTTTATGAAATGATACAGTTTCGAACATGAAAAGTTTTGTTTTATTTATTTATTTTTTTATTTTTTTGAGACAGAGTCTCACTCCGTCACCAGGCGCCAGGCTGGAGTGCGGTGGCGTGACCTCGGCTCACTGCAACCTCTGCCTCCCGGGTTCAAGCAATTCTCCTGCCTCAGCCTCCTGTGTAGCTGGGACTACAGGCACGCGCCACCAAGCCCAGCTAATTTTTTTGTATTTTTAGTAGAGACGGGGTTTCACACCATGTTGACCAGGATGGTCTCGATCTCTTGACCTCGTGATCTGCCCGCCTCGGCCTCCCAAAGTGCTGGGATTACAGGCATGAGCCACCGTGCCCGGCTTATTTATTTTTTTGAGGTCCTTGATGGGTGTATGTTCAGCTGGAGATGATATTCCTGGGAAATGTGGGACTGTCAGTAAGGAATTTGGTAGCTGAAGCTTGGAAAAAGGAGAGAAAAGAGCCATTGACAGTCTTGGGGAATGGCTATAGTAGATGATGAGAGGAACAAGAGAAGCAGAGGACCAGAAATCAGAGATAAGAACCCCTTTGGGGCAACTTTGGAGCTGAGAGAGAAGAGTTTTAAGGAAAACATAGTCTTTTATCTTTTAGAGTTAATTTATTATTATTTTTGTATTTTGCATATATAGGAGATTGTAATCAGTTTGGTTCTTTCAATATCTCATAAACTACATATTTCTTCTCTAAAGAGAAGTTATGAAAAGTTTGGAATATTGACATCATCTTTAGAATAAATATGTTTTTTGCTTATTTCTTAAAATTAATTAATTAATTTTGAGGCAGGGTCTCAGCAGTGGCATAATCATAGCTCATCATACCCATGACCTCCTTGCTGAAATGATTCTTTCACCTCAGCCTCTTGAGTAGCTGGGACTATAGGTGTACGCCACCACACCTGGCTAATGTTTTTTTTTTTTTTTAGTTTTGTAGACACAGGGTTGGTCTCACTATACTGCTTAGGCTGGTCTCAGACTCCTGACTTAAGCAATCCTCCCACCTACAAGTGTTAGGATTACAGGCATGAACCACTACATCCAGTGAATATTTTTCATTTTTAAGAAGATTACTTTGTAGAATGGTATTCATTTAGATAAATGTGCTTGAGTCATTGCTATAATTAGTAAATATTGGCCTGGAGGACCCCCGGTATAGTACAGACAAAACTTATTTATATATGTAAGTTTTAACAAATAGCATATTATTAAGCAAATGAAAAATTATCCAAAAAATTTTGAAGCAAAATCCAAAGAAAAATTGACAACATAATTAGATATCATTTTTTTTTTGAGATGGAGTCTCACACTGTGGCCTGGGCTGGAGTGCAGTGGCACAATCTTGGCTCACTGCAACCTCTGCCTCCCAGGTTCAAGGGATTCTCCTGCCTTGCCTCCAAGTAGCTGGAATTACAGGCACCCGCCATCACACCCAACTAATTTTTTGGTAGAGATGGGATTTCACTATGTTGGCCAGACTGGTCTCACAACTCCAGACCTCGTGATACACCTGCCTCAACCTCCCAAAGTGCTGCGATTACAGGCGTGCACCACTGGGTCCAGCCTAGATACCATTTTAATATTATGTGAGTGGAAACAACAAATAGTTTTTCCTCTGCTCTCACACCACAATAACAGTCAACACAGAAGATTTGGTGACCAACTGTGTGGAAGTTTCTCCCCATACACCAGCTAAGCAATCAGTTCTGCAGTGGACACCAGCTGGGTATCCTCCAGTTCAATCGCAACATTCTCTACCTAGAGACAGTGTCAGATCCCACAAGTTGAGGGCTCAGTCTGACAAGACTTTCCCCACCCTTCCTACCAGTTGCAGATCTGGGCCTCTGGAACTTCTGATGGACCCGCTTTAAGTTGGGGTCTTGACCCCGTCACTGGGTTTAATTACTTTTTTAGAGTGGCTCACAGAACTCAGGGCGACATGTTTACTGATTGATTATAGAAGATTTTTTTTGTTGTTGTTTTTAGAGATGGGGTTTCACCATGTTGGTCAGGCTGATCTCAAACTCCTGACCTTGTGATCCCGCTGTCTCAACCTCCCAAAGTGCTGGGATTGCAGGTGTGAGCCACTGTGTCCAGCTGTAGAAGATATTTTAAAGGATACAAATAAACAGCCATATGAAGAGAGACAGAGTGAGGAACTGCTATCCTCATAGAGTTGGGGTACACTGCCCTCCTGGTACATTAATGAGTTCTCATTAACCTTTCTGTAAGCCTCCACCTGTTCAGCTCTCTGGAAGCTCCTCACACCCTGTCCTCTTGGGCCTTTTATGGAGACTTTATTGGACAGTCATGATTAACATATGAACAACCATGTAGAAATATGATTAGATAAAAAGGGTATGATCTAATATTAATAGACTGAGCAGGAAAATCATCAAAAGGATTGTCTGTTCAGATTCTTGGTCCCTCTGTGCAGTCTTCATTCCACCAGGGTATGGGGCAGGACCTCTTCTGAAATGAAGGTCTTGTGGCCTGCAATTAGACAAGGAAGGTCAGAGAATTTATTTATGGCCAGCCCCAAGATAGAAAGGTTGGGGGAGATGATATTATATTTTTAGTTTTTAAGGCCTGCCTTGGGGAGAAAAAGGAGCAGGTGAAAAAAGGGCAGAAGGTCAGAGAGAGAGGGGGAGAGAGAGAGAGAGAGATCTGTTTCCTTTTTCTTTTTTTTTTTTTTGAGACAGAGTCTTACTCTGCCAGGCGCCAGGCTGGAGTGCAGTGGCAAGATCTCGGCTCACTGCAACCTCCCCCTTCCTGGGTTCAAGCAATTCTTCTGCCTCAGCCTCCTGAGTAGCTGGGACTACAGGCGCATGTCACCACACCCAGCTAATTTTTATATTTTTTAGTAGAGACGGGGTTTCACTATGTTGGCCAGGATGGTCTCAGTCTCTTGACCTCAGGATCCTCCCACCTTGGCCTCCGAAAGTGCTGGGATTATAGGCATGAGCCATTGCACTTGGCCTCTTTTTTCTTTTCTTTTCTCTTTTCTCGTTTTTCAGATGGAATCTCACTCTGTCACCTAGGCTGGAGTGCAGTGGCATGATCTTGGCTCCCTACAACCTCTGCCTCCTAGATTCAAGTGATTCTCCTACCACAGCCTCCCAAGTAGCTAGGATTACAGGTGTGCACCACCACACCTGGCTAATTTTTGTATTTTTTTAGTGGAGACGGGGTTTCACCATGTTGGCCATACTCATGACTGGTCTCATACTCATGACCTCAGGTGATCACTCACCTTGGCCTCCCAAAGTGCTGAGATTACAAGCGTGAGCCACCGTGCCTGGCCGAGATTCTGTTTTCTGAGACCTGCTTCTGAGGCCTAAAGCACCCCAGCATTACAACAAGGGCTATGGCGTTATGAGCTAGGGACCATGGATGTAAACCTATATATCTCTCTCTATCATAATATCACGTTTTGCAAACGTAGATTTTTGTCGAACTTATCAATAAAGTAGAACTATAGAACACAGATTAAAAAAAAAAAAAAAACACTTGGGAAGCTGGGTGCAGTGGCTCATGACTATAATTCCAGAATTTTGGGAAGCTGAGACAGGAGGATTGCTTGAAGCCACGAGTTTGAAACAGCTGGAAAATATAGTGAGACTTTGTCTCTACAAAAAATTAAAAAATTAGCTGGACATGGTGTTGGGCACATGTGGTCCCAGCTACTCAGGAAGAGGTTTCAGTAAGCTGAGATAGTGCCACTGTACTGTAGCCTGGGCGACAGAGCAAGACTTGGTTTCAAAAATAAATAAGTAAATTTAAAATAAAAAAAATAGAAGCCACTTCTAGGCCGGGTGCAGTGGCTCAAGCCTGTAATACTAGCCCTTTTGGAGGTTGAGGCAAGTGGATCACTTGAGCCCAGGAGTTTGAGACCAAGCTGTGCAATATAGTGAGACCCTGTCTCTACAAGAAATTTAAAAAGTTAGACAGGTATTTTGGCACATGCCTGTAGTCCAAGCTTCTCGTGTAGCTGAGACAGGATATGGCTTGAGCCCAGAAGATAGAGGCTGCAGTGAACTATGATCGTGCCACTGCACTCCAGCCTGGGCAACAGAGCGAGACCCTGTATCTAAATAAAAACCTCTTATGACTTGCATAAGCTGCAATAGAAACAGATGTTTGGTGGTTGTTTAGTCACAGTAATGTTTTCTTGTTAAAACAACTAGCCATAAATAAGGTCAGTAGTCTTCTTGAATCTTAATGCCCTCCTCTGAACACCACCCCCCTCCCCCAAAAGGGAACCACTTTTGTCTGCTTCCCTTTCCTTAACTTGATTTTTTTCTCCCTCCTTCTCCCACATTCCCCGTAATCTCCTTGGGCATTTTCCTGGCAATCTGTGCACCTTCTGCAGGGGGTTTCTGTCTCTCTGACTCCAGTTGTAACATTTCTGACTCCCCACCTGAGTTGAGGTTACACAGGCCTTCAACCCTACACTCAGCCTGTGCACCTTCATAGAATCATCAGCTCTGCTAACTTAATTTGCAATTGGATTGTTAGAAGGCAATTGATTGTTCTGTTGATTTGGTGTTACTTTTTCAGTCTGAACTACCAAAGAACCCTAATTATTTTAAGCTTTTTCTTTTCTTTTTTCTTTTTTTTTTGAGACTGAGTCTCGCTCTGTCACGCAGACTGGAGTGCAATGGCATGATCTTGGCTCACTGCAACCTCTGCCTCCCGGATTCAAGTGATTCTCCTGCCTCAGCCTCCAGAGTAGCTGGGATTACAGGTGCCTGCCACGATGCCTGGCTAATTTTTATATTTTTTAGTAGAGACAGGGTTTTGCCATGTTGGTCAGGCTGGTATCGAACTCCTGACCTCTGGTGATCCACCCCCGCCTCGGCCTCCCAAAGTGCTGGGATTACAGGTGCGAGCCACCATGCCCACCTGTTTTAAGCTTTTTCTAATTGTGTGGAGATTTACTTGCTTTTCAGCTGCTGAAGTAGATAACAGTAAGCTAATGGGGGGGGAACAGACTTCCAGAAACACATTTTCTACTTGCTTTTAAACTTGTATTCATAAACAGTCTTTTCTTAGAACAAACCATATAGTTTAAGACTGTATTATTTGTTTTGATTGCAATTTTAATATATTCTGTGATAACTGATGGGAGACTGAAAACTATTGAGAGCAATGGAAACTTTTCTTTGTATCTATAGGAAGGTGCTAGGTGCATATAGGTAGCTGAGTAAATGTAGTTGAATTGAATGTTAGACGTTTTTTCCACCATTTTTTTCCCTTCGTTTGGTTTTGGTGCTTTTCTTTTGTTTGTACAGTTTGTCCCTTGGTATCCTTGGGGGATTGGTTCCAGGAATGCCTGCAGATACCAAAATCCTAGGATGCTCAAGATTCTTATATAAAATGGCATAGTATTTGCGTTTTTTTTTTTTTTTTTTTTTTTGAGACGGAGTTTTGCTCTTGTTACCCAGGCTGGAGTGCAATGGCATGATCTCGGCTCACCGCAACCTCCGCCTCCTGGGTTCAAGCAATTCTTCTGCCTCAGCCTCCCAAGTAGCTGGGACTACAGGCACGTGCCACCATGCCCAGCTAATTTTTGTGTTTTTAGTAGAGACGGGGTTTCACCATGTTGACCAGGATGGTCTCGATCTCTTGACCTCGTGATCCACCCGCCTTGGCCTCCCAAAGTACTGGGATTACAGGCGTGAGCCACCGCGCCCGGCCAGTATTTGCGTTTAACCTATGTATATCTTCCTGTATACTTTAAATTATCTCTAGATTACTTATAGTACCTAATGTAATATAAATGCTTTGTAAATAGTTGTTAAGTTATATTGTTTAGGGAATAATGACAGGAAGAAAAGTTTGCCCATGTTAAGTACAGATGCAATTTTTAGGGGGAATGTTTTCAGTCCACAATTGCTTGAATACAGATGCAGAACTCAGGAATATGGAGGATTTTCCTTTCTTTCTTTCTTTCTTTCTTTTTTCCTCTTTCTTTCTTTCTTTCTCTCTCTCTCTCTCTTTCTTTTTTTAATGAGAGCCGTTTGTATGTGGATTCTATACTCTAATAATAATATACCTTATTAATATGCCACCTGAAACAGACATTGTTACTTTTAAGTTATGATAGAAATTTGCAGAAGTCATAATGGAAATAGGAATAGGGCGTATTATTTGAAGTAGAGGCAATAATTATTTCTCCTCTACTGGCTAAAAAAATTATCTTTAAATTATTATTATTATTATTATTTTAAGACGGGGTTTCACCATGTTGGTCAAGCTGGTCTTGAACTCCCGACCTCAGGTGATCCGCCCGCCTTGGCCTCCAAAGTGCTTGGATTACAGGTGTGAGCCACCACACCTGGCAATCTTTAAATTAATTTCAGTGGTCTTACTGAAAGATGCTAATTCCAGTGTTACTTAGAAATACAGTACATGCAATTCTGAGAAAATAAAAAAGATTATTATTTAAACATGTATATTAAAAAGAAACTTTCTGAATATCCCATATACACACATATAAAATTCAAAATGGTATTTACAGAAGTGAAAAGTAAATCTCCCTCAACCCTTGGCCCACATTAGTTCCCTGCCCTGGAGGTAACCATTATTTCTAGTTTCTTCTGTTCCTTTGAGAGATCAAAATGAAGCTTAAAATTAATACCCTTATTGTTACAGCAAATGTTTTCCTCTTAAATATAGCAAAATCTAGTGATATTTTTGCAACCTCTGTTATAGCTTTACTTTGCAATTATGGTTGCAGTGTGAATTACATGTCAGCGCTGGAAATGTCTTGAGCACATTGGCTGTGCATTTTTATCCTGTTGTTTTTAGAAACACAGCCTTTTTTCTTTTTCTTTCTTCTTTTTTTTTTTTAGACGGAGTCTTGCTCTGTTGCCTGACTGGAGTGCAGTAGCATGATCTTGGCTCACTGCAACCTCTGCCGCCCGGGTTCAAGCGATTCTCCTGCCTCAGCCTCCTGAGTAGCTGGGACTACAGGTGCACGCCACCACACCTGGCTAATTTTTTTGTATTTAGTAGAGGCAGGGTTTCACTATGTTGGCCAGGATGTCTCGATCTCTTGACCTCATGATCCTCCCATCTAGGCCTCCCAAAGTGCTGGGATTACAGGCGTGAGCCACTATGCCCAGCCTAGAAACACAGCTTTAAAAAAAAGTTTATTGTACCTTTTTGAAGTAAAAGAACTTACGACTGTGGTGTAGATCTAAATGAAAAAAATTTTGGCAAATAACATGGGTAGTTTAAATCTTTATTATTCTCAATGATAGATTTTCTTTTTTTTTACTGATTTTCTTTTTTTGTTTGTTTTTGTGTTTCAATGATAGATTTTCAACTAAAACCTTTGTTCACGTTTTTTTATTTTTTGCCTCACATTGGTTTGGAAATCTTATGAGTAATATCAGGTTTTCTGTTCCCATATAGACATTTAACCTAAAAAAATTTTTTTTCTTTTTCTTTTTTTTTTTTAAATAGCAAAATGCCACTACACACATAACCTAAAAAAATTTTAACCTTGCTAGTTACAAAGGTAATTCAGCCAGGCCAGTGATCAGTTAAAAATATAAAGGAAGCAAATTACCGGACAGAGTTTTTATTGTGTGGAATACAAAATACAAACGTGGTTAATTCTTTTGTGAACTTGGCATGTATAGTATTCCCTCCCTAATCTTTTGTGTTACGTTTCTGTTAACCTCTATGGTGAAGGGTTCTGTTGAGGAACAAAAACAATCTAATTTTTAAAATGGGGTTGGAGATCAGAGTTTTCAGTGAGCCTGTTAAAGTGCTGGGATTATAGGCATGAGCCACTGCACCCAGGCTAAAGTCTTTGTAAATATTTTTTATGTAGTATATCACCAAAATAGTAAAGACAGCTCTCTAAATAAAGAGAAAATTAGACATTTAGAAATCTTAAAATAGGATAATGAATGTTGGATTATTTCTTGTTTCTATTTCTTATTTGCTAGAAACTTTTCAGTGAGACAACTTGGACATTTTTGTGTTTTTTTTTTATTTTTGGAAATACATGTACTTTTATTGAAAATAACATGTAAACTGTGAAGTGCTTTTTTTTTTTTTGGTATTTGACCTTCCATCTTAATAGTCAGTACATTTCTAATTTTATGACTCAGAGTTCTTAACCTCTGTGATCTCCATTTTGTATTTCCTTTGGGGTCTCACCATAGTCGCAGAGGTACATAGTAACAAAGCCAGAGACAGAAGAGGCTTTGGGTGACCTTCTCCCACGTACTCAGCTTGCCATCACTCAGTAGGTATTTTTCTTCTTTTTTTTTTTTTTTTTTTTTTGAGACGGAGTTTAGCTCTTGTTACCCAGGCTGGAGTGCAATGGCACGACCTCGGCTCACCGCAACCTCCGCCTCCTGGGTTCAAGCAATTCTCCTGCCTCAGCCTCCCAAGCAGCTGGGACTACAGGCACGTGCCACCATGCCCAGCTAATTTTTGTATTTTTAGTAGAGACAGGGTTTCACCATGTTGACCAGGATGGTCTCGATCTCTTGACCTCGTGATCCACCCGCCTCGGCCTCCCAAAGTGC
>PVKV010040113.1:0-12505 GCA_004027835.1 Alouatta palliata
TCTGGCATTTCTCCCCATGTTATCCCTCCCCACCCCCCCATTGTCTCTCCCCTACCCCCACCAGCTGTCCCTTGTGTGTGATGCTCCTCTCCCTGAGTCCACATGTTCTCATTGTTCAACACCCGCCTGTGAGTGAGAACATACGGTGCTTGGCTTTCTGTTCTTGTGTCAGTTTGCTGAGAATGATGGTTTCCAGATTCATCCAAGTCCCTACAAACGACACAAACTCATTGTTTTTTATGGCTGCATAGTATTCCATGGTGTATATGTACCACATTTTCCCTGTCCAGTCTATCATTGATGGGCATTTGGGTTGGTTCCAGGTCTTTGCTATTGTACATAGGGCTGCAATGAACATATGTGTGCATGTGTCTTTATAGTAGAACGATTTATAGTTCTTTGGATATATACCCAATAGTGAGATTGCTGGGTCAAATGGAATTTCTATTTCTAGATCCTTGAGAAATCACCACACTGTCTTCCACAATGGTTGAACTAATTTACACTCCCACCAACAGTGTCAGAGTGTTCCTATTTCTCCACATCCCCTCTAGTATCTGTTGTCTCCCAATTTTTTAATGATCGCCATTCTAACTGGCATGAGATGATATCTCAGTGTGCTTTTTATTTGCATTTCTCTAATGACCAGTGATGACGAGCATTTTTTCATATGTTTGTTGGCCTCATATATGTCCTCTTTTGAAAAGTGTCTGCTCATATCCTTTGCCCACTTTCAAATGGGGTTGTTTGTTTTTTTCTTGTATATCTGTTTTAGTTCTTTGTAGATTCTGGATATTAGCCCTTTGTCAGATGGGTAGATTGCAAAAATTTTTTTGCCAGTCTGTGTCTTTTGACTGGGGCTTTTAGGTCATTTACATTCAATGTTAATATTGTTATGTGTGAATTTGATCCTGCCATTTTGTTACTGGCTGGTTTTCTTTCTCATTAGTTGACTCATTTTCTTCATTGCATTTTTGGTCTTTGCCAATTGGTTTGCTTTTGCAGTGACTGGTACTTGTTCCTTTCCATGCTTAGTGTTTCTTTCAGGAGCTCTTGTAGGGCAGGTCTGGTGGTGACAAAATCTCTCAATAATTGCTTGTCCGTAAAGGATTTTATTTTTCCCTCACTTATGAAGCTTAGTTTGGCTGGATATAAGATTCTGGGTTGAAAGTTCTTTTCTTTAAGGATGTTGAATATTGGCCCCCATTCTCTTCTGGCTTGCAGGGTTTCTGCCGAGAGATCTGCTGTGAGTCTGATTGGCTTCCCTCTGTGGGTGGCCTGACCTTTCTCTCTGGCTGCCTTAGCATTTTTTCCTTCATTTCGACCCTGGTGAATCTGACAATTATGTGCCTTGGGGTTGCTCCTCTTGAGGAATATCTTTGTGGAGTTCTATGTATTTCTTGAATTTGAAATTTGGACTGCCTTGCTAGGCTTGGGAAGTTCTCCTGGATGATATACTGGAGTGTGTTTTCCAGCTTGGATTTATTCTCCCTCTCATATTCAGGTACACCAATCAAGGGTACATTAGGTTTTTTCACATAATCCCATATTTGTTGGAGGCTTTGTTCATTTCTTTTCACTCTTTTTTCTCTTGTATTGCCTTCTCTTTTTAATTCATTGAGTTGCTCTTCAATCTCTGATATCCTTTCTTCTGCTTGATCAATTCGGCTATTAAAACTTGTGTTTCCTTCACATAGTTCTCGTGCTGTGTTCTTTAACTCCATCAAGTCATTTACGTTCTTCTCTAAGCTGGTTATTCTAGTTAGCATTCGTCTAACCTTTTTTCAAGGTTTTTGGTTTCTTTGCACTGAGTTAGAACGTGTTCCTTTAGCTCTGAGAAGTTTGTTATTATCCACCTTCTGAATCCTGTTTCCGTCAATTCTTCACACTCCTTCTCGGTCAAGTTGTGATCCTGTGTTGTTGAGGAATTGTGATCCCTTGAAGGAGAAGAGGTGTTCTGGTCTTTGGTGACTTCACCTTTTTTGCGCTGGATTTTTCCCATCTTTGTGGATTTACCTGGCTGTGGTGTCAGAGAGCTGCTTGATGAGGTCGCTTGTCTGCCTGTGGGAGCGCTACTGGGTTTCTAGGGACTCCTTCAGGTTACTAGGGAAGCTTCCTGTGTCTTTTTTGTTTATGCTGGGAGATTAGGCCGGCCTCTTCCGCTGACCTGTAGGCTGCTGCTGGGTTGTCAAGAACGCCATCCCGTTGCTACGTAGGCTTCCTGTGTCCCACCCCTCTAGTGGTGGGTTGTGCCCTTCCTCCACTGGGCTGGGTCATTCAGGGTTCCTCTCAGACTGTGGCACTGGCTACGCAACCCACTAGAGTCAGAGCTTCAGCCCTCTGGGGTTCGTGGGTGAGGTTAGGGACCCGCCCAGCCGCACCCGGCTGTCTCCCCCTTTCAGCTTTCTCTCTCTCCGGTCATGGGGTAGGGGCTGCCCAGCTGCTCCCGCTTACAGCTCCCTCTCTCTCCGGGTGGGGGAGGGGGCGGTAGCTCAGTCTGCAGACTCTTACTCAACTCCGCACTTGTAATTCCCGGCACTTGACTGGCAAAGATCCCCTGTTCTGTGTATTGCTGAGGCTTTGGGGGAAGCGCTGTATCTGGACCGGAGCGCCAGAGGTAGAGCCTCTGACTCGCCGGTCAGATGCACTTTCTGGGTGAAGCAGCACCCCTCCCTGCCTCGGTCTGCCCTGAGTGGGCTTTGCTCATCCTGGGACCAGACTCCTTGAAATGCACCTGGTACCTCGGTTGGAGCTTGGAGATCTCTGGGTTTCTGCGTCTCTTTCGCTGGGTGTCGTGCGCTGGAGTTGTGTGTAATTCACCATCTTGGATCCTCCCCTCCTCTAATTTTTAAATCCTTTCATGGAGGCTTTTCAAAATTTAGGTGCTGTCATTCAGAGTCCACAGGATGGATGAACGGATATAAGAATGAACAAACGTGTGACACAGTATTCTGATCAAGCCTGAAGTGTGTTGTAGCCTCTTTATTTACTTTTTATTTGACACATAGCAGAGAGAGATTTAAACTATCTCTTATTGGCCTTTTCCCTTTATCTTAGCTTGGTTTCTGTCAGTGTTTCCCAGCATCAAGAAATAAGGACTAATCTGTGATATCAGACCTAAACTCTAAGAGAAAACGATTTGGGGCCTTATATCTGAAAGTCAGCTCACCCCTGCTTATCACCCGACTCAACCTGTCACTTCCCCTCCCCCCACAGCACGCAGCCATCCATTCCTTCAATGGAGGTGACAACCCTCATTTCTATATTTCCAGTCACCTCTCACCGAAAAGGAACATGTAGGCTGGCTGTCCTCTAGAGAGCACTCCACACAGTTTTGAAGAGCTCTGCAGCTCTGCTCACTTTTTCTCCATCGCAGCATATCCAAAGGTGGAAAAAAAACGGAGGGGATTGGGGTGTTACCATCCCTGCTACCCCCACCAGCACAACACAGCTGTTCAGAGGTTTAGTCTTCAAAAGCCTCTTAATTATCATGCAAACGCTCCACGTCTTTAAAAAAACATACACACAGTATCTGTGGGAACTCTTAGCAATAAGATGAAGAATAGGCTAATTCTTAGTCACATGTTATGTGGTGCATATTCCTTGCCCATAGGAATATCTAGTAGGATGTACAGAAAGTCTTAGAGAAATATTTCTATTTACGAATTGAGGAAAGATGGGATAAACCCATGTCAACACAACATTTTTTGAAATTAGAATTTTACTCTTTTTTTTTTTTTTGTCAAAAGGTATCAATATCAGAATGAGAGAAATCCCAGTATCTCAGAGACTATTTACACATTACGTATGTGGGACCTGCTCCCTGGGTATCCCTGAGGGGGCACCAAAGAGCCACTATTGTTATTATTTATTTATTTATTTTAGAGCACGGGAGTATAAGAGATTCCGGGTGCCTGTTTCTGGGTTATTTAAATCCCAGTAGACATGTTCTCTTGTACAGACTTCCTGGGATCAACCCAGTTCATAGGGAGCTGGGGATCTGTATTACGTGATCACTTACGGGTTTTGGTCAAATCTAAGGACAAACATTTGAAGAAGCAGAGCGCCTCGCCCTGCTTCAGGAGGGTCAAGCAACATTATCAGATTCTCGTTGAGAAACAAATGGTTGTTCCTGTGCCACCACGTACCGCAGACAATTCCCAGGTACCCAGAGAGGTCCAAGCTAGCGGCAGAGAACATAACACTGGCTGCTGGACTGGGACTCCTGGGCTCACTACGTTGTATTTACAGATTCTCAGGAGGCCATTTAAACTTCCCCAGTTTATCTGAGAAGTCAACCAGGGGTATAGGTCATGAGGCAGATTTTACTGGTACAGTTAGTGCCCCCTTAGCCACGGTTTTGCTTTCCATGGTGTCAGTGACCCACAGTCAACCACAGTCTGAAAGTATTAAATAGAAAATTCCAGAAATGAACAACTCATAAATGTAAAATTGCAGAGGGTTCTGAGTGGCATGATGAAATCTCCCGCTCCATCCCACCCTTGAATCATCCCTTTGTCCTGCACAGCCAGGCTGTATACGTCGCCCATGCTTCAGTCACTCGGTAGCTGTCTGGGCTATCAGATGATTGCAGTAACACAGCACTTGTGTTCAAGTAACTCCTGTTTCACTTAACAATGCAAACATGCGAGAGTAGTAATGCTGGTATATATATATATATATATATATATATATATATTTTTTTTTTTTTTTTTTTGAGACAGAGTCTCGCTCCGTCACCAGGCGCCAGGCTGGAGTGCAGTGGCGCGACCTCAGCTCACTGCAACCTCTGCCGCCCGGGTTCAAGAAATTCTCCTGCCTCAGCCTCCGGAGTAGCTGGGACTACAGGCGCACGCCACCACGCCCAGCTAATTTTTGTATTTTTAGAAGAGACGCGGTTTCACCATGTTGACCAGGATGGTCTCGATCTCTTGACCTCGTGATCCGCCCACCTCGGCCTCCCAAAGTGCTGGGATTACAGGTGCTGGTATATTTTTATAATTGTTCTATGCTATTATTAACTATTGTTAATCTCATTAACACTAAATTTATACATTAAACTTTATCATAAGTATATACATATAGAAAAAAACACAGTGTATATAGGGATCAATACAATGCAGTTTGAGGCATCCAATGAGAGTCTTAGAATGTACCCCCTATAGATAAGGGGGGGCTGCTATACAGGCAAATGTCCATAAATCACACCCCCCAGCACGCAGCTAACAGAGCGTATGCTTATTGGGACACATGCTCTTGAAAGAGACACCACGATGATAATAACCCATAATCCAGACTAATCCATGGGTCATATTTTTATAAGACATCACTATTCCATAGCACTGCTTCTAACTGGGATCACGATTATCCACTCACTCACATGACTTACCTTCTCAAAGTCTCGAAGAGCCTGGGTCTGTACCTGAGGGGGTTTCTCAAATGCTCTCAAGGAATATGTCTGCACGAAGGGGACCTTTTCCCCGCTTCTCCAGATCGGTGACTGCACTGGAGGGCCTCGATCTTTGGTGCCACTAAGGAAAGCTGTCAGTGAAACAGAACAAGAAAAGATTTATCTAATAATGGCACTAGGAGAATTCTGACTCGCACATTCCCGCAGAATTCAATTTCCACAAATCACAAACTCAATCTAGGCCACATAGAAGCAGTTCACATAAAGCAGCCTGTGGTAAACCACATTAATAGCCATCCCCAGCGAATCAAACTAGTTTGCGTCCACACACCTTTGCAGTGTGATATTCCTGCCATCAAGAAGTGAAGCCTGTTTCCCTAACTTGAATCTGGGTTGGCAAAGTGGCCAGCCTCGACTGGCAGAATATGATAAAAGTGCCACTGTCTGACTTCCAGAGACTCACTTTGAGAGGCCTTGCATTTCTGTTCTTGTCTTATTGGCACCCCAAGACAACCATGCTGCAAAGCAGTTGGTCTAGCCCACTGGAAAATGAAAAGCTGCTCAGGGAAGTGAAGATGCCCCAGCTGACAGTCACCTGCCAGACATGTGAGCAAGGCTGTATAAGACCTTCAGCCCCAGTCAAGCCATCAGAAGATCGCAGCCAGTTGAGTGATCCCAAGCGAGGCCAGCAGCAACAATGCCCAGTTTCCCAAAACAGAATGTGAGAAATAATAAATCACTGTAGTTTTAAGCCAGGTGTGGGCAAACCTTTTCTTAAAGGACCAGACAGTGTTTTAGGCTTATGGGTCATACCATCTCTGTCACAGGTACTCAACTCCACCCTGTAGCACAGAGCAGACACAGACAGTCTGTCAGTGAATGAGTGTGACTGTGTGGCTATAAATCTTCACTTACAGAAACTGGCTGTGGGCCCATGGGCTGTAGTTTGCTGACTCCTGTTTTAAGTCACTTAGTTTTGGGATGGTTTGTCACATAACAATTGGTAACCAAAAGAGTCTAAAGGAAAAAACCAGCTACTAGCAGACTATTTCTACAAATATCTCTACAGAGACTTTTTCAGGTTAGTATTTAGTAATGGTAACAGTTGTAATAACCAACATATTTAAAGGGCATTACATGCTGCAGAATAGTTTCACATGAATTACTTCATTTATGAAATTGCTGCAACCAGTGAAATAGACATGTGATGATTAAAGCCATTTTACTAATGAAGAAGTAACGGTTCAGAAAGTTTGCTTGTCCAAGATCACATTGCTAAAAAGTGGCGGAACCAATCCCATATTTTCTCCACCTGTCTTCCTTAGCAGTATGCTACCACTGTGTTATTTTAACAACCAAAGGGATTGCAATAGGTCTGAGGGTGGGGAAAACAGGCAAAGAGGCAGAGAACTCAATCATTCCATTAATCAAGGGAAGCACTGCTTTGGGAGAACCTCGTGGAGTCTAACCTGTAATTAACTAAACTGTAATTAACCCTATGCTTGCTTTTGAGAAATAATGCTGTAAAAGTATGAGAAATCAGAGCCTCTGTCAAACAAAGGAGACAGAGGACCCCACGGTGGGGAAGGGTTGGAGTTGTTGTCTACCTGAGTTACAGACTCAGGTGCACAACATAGAAAGCTACATACTTTCTTGGCTGACAGAAGGAAATCATGAACCTTTATTATGGAACTATTTTTTAAATAAGAAAGAATGACAGTCATGGCAAAGCATTAAGTTCTATAGTCAGTGTCAGGGCAAGTAAGAGCACTGGGTAACTTCCTTGCTGAGGAAGAGTTAACTAGACACTTGAGCAAAGGAGATCCAAGGCAGTAAGAGGCAAAATGCCAACATACGCTTTTCCTTTCTCTTTTTCTCTTTCATTCTCTTTCTTTCTTTTCTTTTTTCTTTATTTCTTTCTCTCTTTTTTCTTTCTTTCTCTTTTTCTTTCTTTTTTCTTTCTTTCTCCCCTCCTCTCCTTCCTTCCCTCCTTCCTTCCCTCCCTCCCTCCTTCCTTCCTTCCCCCCTTCCTTCCTTCCTTCCCCCATCCCTCCTTCCCTGCCTTCTTTCCTTTGTTCTGCCAACTTGCCAGAAGGAGCACAAGAAAAAGCACCCAGATGCTTAGTCAACTTCTTAGAAATTCTTTTTTTTTTTAAGGTTCAGAAAAGATGGAAATTCATTTCTGCTAAAGAGAAAGAAAAAATCTGAAGACAGGGTGAAAGTGAACAGGCCCATTATAAGAAAGAAACAAAAACCTATATTCTCTCTACAAGGAAACGCGAGAGAGGAGAAAAATTTCCAGGATTCTAATGTACCAAAGGGATCTCTTTTTTTTGTTTGTTTTCTTCTGAAAATTGCCCTGAAAGAACACAAGAGAACATCTTGGCTAATTCATTGGTGATGTTGTAAGGAAACTGAGAGAAATAAAAGAAATGAATGACTACTGCAGATAATATACAGCTTTGAGGAAAGAAAGGCTTTTAAGATTATAGATATAAAGGCTATTTCTGTATTCTGGAATAAAAGTCTGATGCAGGGAAAAGGGAAGTTAGAAAAACTGGAAAAGGAAAAAAAAGAAAAAAGGGATTGGAAAGACACTGCTGAATAGAAAGACGAAAAAGGTGAAGAAGAAAATGATGATAGTCAATAACGTGGTTTTAAAAGAGGCTTTTTTTCTGTTTTTTGTTTGTTTTTTGCCTAAAAGTATTTAACTTCCCATTGCACCACTGATTTCAAAGAAAAAAAACTGAAATGTAAGATCATATGATTTGCTTTTAAACTGAACACTGTACAAGGTCTTTTTATTTTTGCAAAATTAATGTAGTATCCAGTGTGCTATCAGATAACCCTCTCCTTAACGGTAGTTTCAATAGCCACTGACCTTGCCTGGTACTTTTGGGGGGTTTAAATTGGAACAGAAATTTAAAGCAAGTCTTATTGGTGCATACCACAAATCAATTACATATATATGGAGACACCATTTTTTCCCTCTTCAATTGTTTTTCATGCCCAACATAATTTTCTGTAGTTATATACTACTCTATGATAGCAAATAATAATAGTAAAATAATTATGATGATGTTTCACCTGTTTTGGTGATATTCTGAGTGTTTCTAAGTAAATGCGAAATTTTAAAAGTAATCAGAGGCTGGGTGCAGTGGTTCACACTTGTAATCCCAGTACGTTGGGAGGCCGAGGTGGGCGGATCACTTGAGGTCAGGAGTTCAAGACCAGCCTGGCCAACATGGCAAAACCCCATCTCTACCAATAATACAAAAATTAGCCAGGCGTGGTGGCAGGCACATGTAACCCCAGCTATTCAGGAGGCTGAGGCAGGAGAATTGCTTGAACCTGAAAGGCGGAGGTTGCAGTGAGTCGAAATGGAACCATTGCACTCCAGCCTGGGCAACAGAGCAAGACTCTGTCTCAAAAAACATAAATAAATAAACAAAGATTAGAAAAAATTATTTCTTCCACATTAGGTGAAATTAAATACGCTACTGAGGGGAAGATCATTAGATAAAACAGAATAATAATACATTACAGTTAGATTGGTGGATATGATAGAGTAGTGCCTTTGAAGCTTGGATTTGAATCTTGACCACTTGTTAATCGAGGGAATTTAGGCAAATCTCTTAATTTTGCTGATTTATTACCTCTGTAAAAACAGGGATAATAACATCTGCTTTACAGAGCTGTTACATGGATTAAATAAAATAATACATAAAAGCACCTCGCCACATGTCTTACATGTAGTAAGCATTTTATCCATTCCCCTCACATTTTCGCCCCAGTCCTTCAATTTTTGCCTCAAAATGCAGAAGACTGACATTTAAAATGTTGAGCATAGTAACCCTTGGAATTAGCAGATTTAACACACAATTTCAAATACTAATTTTAAGTAACTCTGCAATCTTTAACTTATTCAAATTAAAAACTTTTTTCCAAATTGTGCACATAAACAATCTGTGCTTCCAGGCTGTTATGAAAAAAGCAAATAACTTAGCAAGGAAATAAAACTCTCTTTGTGAAAAATAGACCCCAAAAGAATGTTATCTTCCCTTTGGTTTTGCAATTCGGGTAGATCTCTGGCTAATGTAAGTACAATAATAATGGCGCTGTTATTACAAATACATTAATAGTAACAATGAGTAAGATACTGAGTGCTTATTCCTTGACAGCCTCTGTGCTAAGAGCTTTTCTCAATCTCACCTATGAGATTAACATTATTATTATACTCATTTTATTTACTTATTATTTTATTTCTTTTTAAATTTTTTGAGACTGAGTCTCACTCTGTCACCCAGGCTGGAGTGCAGTGGCAAGATCTCGGCTCACTGCAACCTCTGCCTCCTGGGTTCAAGTGATTCTCCTGCCTCAGCCTCCCGTGTAGCTAGGATTACAGGTGGGGGCCGCCATGCCCAGCTAATTTTTCTATTTTTGGTAGAGACGGAGTTTCACCATGTTGGCCAGGCTGGTCTCAAACTCCTGACCTCAGATGATCCTCCCACCTTAGCCCCCCAAAATGCTGGGATTACAGACATGAGCCACTGCACCCAGCCTATTATACCCATTTTAATGGTGTATTAAGGTAGATATTTCATTTCAGTAACCTAATTTATTTTAATCATTGTATAAGTGAGCTTAGCCTTGCAATTACAGAATCATTAAAAGTACGAAGAGTTCACATAAGTATCTGTTATGATTTGCTGTACTGTGCTGCCTCTCCGTACTCAGAATTATATCTAGCTTATAATTCTCAGTGTGAAATAGCTACAGTAATATGTGCAAATTTGGAAATTCACAAAAGTTTGAAGATATGGCCATGATGAACTTAAAGAGGCCATAATTCTAGAGAATTATGATCATTAGAAAATCAAGAATTGGCCAGGTACCAATTTCTCCCACACATTTTGGAAACTGAAGTGGGTGGATCTTTTGAGGTCAGACATTCAAAACCAGCCTGGGCAACACAGCAAGGCCCCATTTCTGAAAAAGCATTAAACATTAGGCATATGTCTGTAGTCCCAGCTACTCGGGAGGCTTAGGTGGAAGGATAGCTTGAGCCCAGGAGTTTGAAGCTGCAGTGAGCTATGGTCACACCACTGCACTGCATCCGTAGTGAGAGAGTGAGACCCTGTCTCAAAAGCAAAACAAATGAATAAAGAAAAGAAACAAAGAGTTTGACAGGGCAAGACCTACAGCATCCTTACCTGCTGTGTGACTTGTTCTGGGTACCATCTCCCCATCATCCTCCGCAAAATAATCTCTGTGGAGAGAAACGCATCATTAATTAATGAGTACCCCACAAGACCCCCCAGTCCCAGGGATCGAGGAGGAGACGCTTACCTATTTGTCATTTTTATTTATCTCTGCAAGTATTTACTAAGCTTGTATTACGTATCAGGGACAGTGTCAAGTGCCGGGGATACAAAGGCAAACGCCACAGAAGAGTTCCTATTTTCACTAAGTACATGAGAGCCAGCCATTAAATAATTTCACAAGCATTGACTACTATTGTATTAAATGTTACGAAGGAAAATGCAGAGGGAACTTAACTAGCACAGGGACTCAGAGAAACTCAGGGAAAGGAATGTTTAAACATAGATGGAGAGGATGTCAACCAGGTGTAGAATGGGAGTGGAAGTGTGTTCCATCATGAGAGAACAGCTAAGGCCCTGAGTCAGAGCGGACTCTGGTCTGTTGGAGGAAGAAAGAAAGCCCATGTTGTCACCAGGCCACTCAGGGCCTTGTGGTATGGGGTAAGGCCACCGAGTTTAATGTGAAGAGCTATGGGGAATCAATGAAGGATTTTAAATAACAAAAGAATGATAATGATCACATTTAAATTTTAGATCGGTCATTCCAGCTAGCTGCATTCTGGCTCTACACAGTGAGACTGTGGAGGGGCAAAAATGGATAGTGAGAGTCTATATCCCAAATAAGAAGTGTGATAGTTTAACTAAGGGAAATTTAAGAATTTAAGATCTGTTTAGAAAGTAGAATTGACACCTTGAAAAACAGACCAAGTTTTTAAGTGGAAATGTTAATAACACCCTGATTCAGTAGCCAGATGTGTATCTATTCAGCATAATAAATAACACCATCCCTAGCAGAGAGGGGACAATATCTTAAAATGTAGTCAACAAATACTGTCAAGCACATGCTGGGTTTTCAGGCACCGTTTTAAGCTCCACAAATGTAGCAGTGAGTGTAAGGCCGGTTGCCTCACTGGGAGCTCGGACACGCCCATCCCTCTCCACGCCTGGAAACTACGTCACCACTCCGCGTGACATCAAGCCCTGCACTCAGCATCTAGCTCCGCCACGTGGCTTCCCCAACGCCCACTTCCGCACTCCGCACCAGAATCTGCACTCGACACTAAACTCTGCACCCGGCACCTACCCCGCCGTTGAAAAACCCCGCCAAAGTTTAAAAGCAGCCCCGCCAAAACCTGCCCAATAGCATTTTGCTCCGTCCAGGTCCCACGCCCCCTGGGCGGCCCGCTCACCGGAAATCCCGCCTACCTACCAATAGCAGCTTGCGTAGTCCACGTCCTGTTTCTCCACAACCAATCAAAACGCCTTCACTCCCTATAAAACCCCACGCCCAGGAGGAGTCAAGCGTGACTTCTCTGGCCCCCCTTTCCTGGACCACCGAACGTCGTCGGGGAGCTTAATAAATTGGCATTTAATTTTCCTAGGCTGGTCTCAGTTTCCTCATTTCACACTCAGCAATAACCCTTACAGTGAGCAAAACAAACAAAAATCTCTGCATTCATGGAACTTTTACACTATGGGAGACAAATAAATAAATTGTGTAGCAGCCGTTGGGAATAAGTGCTACAACATAATAAGCAAAGTGAGGGCCGGGCGCGGTGGCTCACGCCTGTAATACCAGCACTTTGGGAGGCCGAGGCGGGTGGATCACGAGGTCAAGAGATCGAGACCATCCTGGTCAACATGGTGAAACCCCGTCTCTACTAAAAATACAAAAATTAGCTGGGCGTGGTGGCACGTGCCTGTAGTCCCAGCTACTCGGGAGGCTGAGGCAGGAGAATTGCTTGAACCCGGGAGGCGGAGGTTGCGGTGAGCC
>PVKV010040114.1:0-12505 GCA_004027835.1 Alouatta palliata
TCTCCCCCCTCCCCTCCCTCCCTCCCTCCCTTCCTTCCTTCCTCTCTTCCTCTCTTCTTTTTTAATGTAACACACCCTCCATTAGCTTACTGAAAGGGTAAAATTTTTGAGATCTTAAATGTCTACAAATATTTTTACACTATTCTCATTCTTGACTGATAGCTTGGGCCTACAATTCAAGGTTGGGAATAATTTTCTTTTAGAATATTCAAGGTGTTAGTCGACTGCCCACTAGTTTCTGAAGTTACTGTTAAGAAAACCAAAGCCACCCGGGCGCGGTGGTTCACGCCTGTAATCCCAGCACTTTGAGAAGCCGAGGCGGGCAGAGAAGCCGAGGCGGGCAGATCACGAGGTCAAGAGATCAAGACCATCCTGGCTAGCATGGTGAAACCCCATCTCTACTAAAAATGCAGAAATTAGTTGGGCGTGGTGGCATGCGCCTTTAGTCCCAACTGCTGGGGAGGCTGAGGCAGGAGCATCGCTTGAACCAGGGAGGCAGAGGTTACAGTGAGTTGAGATCCTACCACTGCACTCCAGCCTGGAAACAGAGCGAGACTCCGTCTCAAAACAAAACAAAACCTAAGTTTGTTCTTCTGTCTGGTAGTTAGTAGTATTTTCTCTGTTTAACATTCAGTCTTTTGTCCATCTTTGGTGGGCCGTTTCAGTCTGGAAAATTAAGGTGTTTAAGATTTGAAGTGTCTTCATTAGTTTTATTGAGGCTTTCTTCCCCTCACTTTTCTTTATTCTCTTTTTCTGGAATTCTGATCGTTTGGGTATTAGACTTCCTGGATTCATGGGTTCTCTAATTTTCTGTTTATTGTCATATTTCTTTGCTTTTAATCTTCTTGCCCTACTTTCTGGGAGATTTCCTAAACCTTATTTTCCAGCTTTTCCTCTTTTTTTTTCCCCTAGGTTTTCAAAGAGGCAGTTTTCCAGCTTGTCTATTGAGTTTTGCATGTTTGACATTTCTTCTTTGTTTCTCTTTTTTTTTTTTTTTTTAAGCATCCCTTTCTTGCTTGTTGGATGCAGTATCTTCTGTCACCCTTCTGAGGTTATTGACATTTTCTGTGCCCTGCACAGGGAAACCTCTGTGTCCCCCAAGCGGCTTTCTTTATGTTTGTTTTGATCTGTATTTCATGTTTGAGTTTTTCCTCAGATATCTGGTGATTGTGGCTTGTCTGCTTCTGTTTAAGAGTGAGTCCCCAGGAGAGCTGATTTGAGAGCTTCAAGCACTCAATGGATCTTTTAAACTGAGAGCTTCATGGACAGAGCCAGTCCTGTGAGGAAGCTTGCCCTCATTACAAATAGTAGTATCCTGAGGTTTTCCTGTTGAACTGGGCAGATTTTACAGAGATCTCACAAGCTTTTGCCTGAAGTCTGCAGGTCTGGCTACCATTAAGAAAAACAAAAAACTACTAAATAACTTAAAAAGCTTTCCAAGACATGGTGCCGTTTCCCCGCTTTTCTCTCTTTCCACATTATAGCCATATGTACTCTGAAAAATAAGACCTTATTAAAAATAAAGACTAAATAAAAAAAATTTTTTTTTTGATACAGGGTCTTACTCTGTCACCCAGATTGGAGTGTAGTGATGCTGTCTTGGCTCTCTGCAACCTCTGTCTCTCAGGTTCAAGTGATTCTTCTGCCTCAGCTTCCTGAGTAGCTGGGATTACAGGTGCCTGCCACCGTGTCCAGCTAACTTTTTTTTTTTTTTTTTTTTTTTGTATTTTTTAGTAGAGATGGGGTTTCATCATGTTGGTCATGCTGGTCTCGAACTCCTAACCTGAAGTGATTCTCCCGCCTGGGCCTCCCAAAGTGTTGGGATTACAGGCAGGAGCCACTACACCTGACCTATAAGTAAATTTGACAGAAAAAATCCAGCAAAGACTTTCTTTCTTTCTTTCTTTCTTTCTTTCTTTTGAGAGGGAGTTTCACTCTCTTGTTGCCCAGGCTAGAGTGCAATGGCATGATCTCAGCTCACCATCTCTGCCTCCTGGGTTCAGGCAATTCTCCTGCCTCAACCTCCCGAGTAGCTGGAATTATAGGCATGTACCACCATGCCCGGCTAATTTTGTGTTTTTAGTAGAGATGGGATTTCTCCATGTTGGTCAAGTAGGTCTTGAACTCCTGACCTCAGATGATCTGCCTGCCTCAACCTCACCAAGTGCTGAGATTACAGGTGTGAGCCACCGCGCCCAGCCCCAGCAAAGACTTTCAAACTGACCTTCCCCTGCAATTAGGACACCTTAGTATTTTACTGTTAAATGATTCAACCTAAGGATGTTATTTGATGGCCTTTTGGGTTTGGATATCAGTTTAGGAAGATAAAGATAGATACAACATGCCTTATATACAATGGACATAAAAATGACCCCTCTTGGCTGGATGCAGTGGCTCATGCCTGTAATCCTAGCACTTTGGGAAGCTGAGTTGGGCGAATCACTTGAGGTTGGGAGTTCAAGGCCAGCCTGGCCAACATGGCAAAACCCTACCTCCACTAAAAATACAAAAATAAGCTGGGTGTGGAGGCACATGCCTGTAGCTACTCGGGAGGCTGAGGCAGGAGAATTGCTTGAACACAGAGGCAGAGGTTGCAGTGAGTTGAGACAGTGCCACTGCACTCCAGCCTGGGCGACAGAGTAAGATAATGTCTCAAAAACAAAACAAAACAAAACACCTCTCTCTTCTCTCTTTCTCTCTTTCTCTCCTAGAATGGCTCAGAGGCTGTGACAAGGACAGGGGTAGAGGGTTGTTTAAAGCCAAGCTACTCACTCTTGCCTTTGTATCTTGCTGTATTCGTGTAGGGCATGAATTTATACTACATGGATAGAGCAAGATATAAAATCAAGGCTGGGTGCAGTGGTTCACGTCTGTAATCCCAACACTTTGGGGTGCTAAGACAAGAGCATCAGAATTCGAGACCAGCCTGGCAACATAACAAGACCCTGTCTCTAAAAAACATAAAAAACTTAGCCATGTGTGGTGGTATGCGCCTGTAGTCCCAGCTCCTCAAGCAGGATTGTTTGAGCTCACGAGTTTGAGGCTGCAGTGAGCTATGATTGCACTACCATAATCCAGCGTGGGCTACAGAGTAAGATCCTATCTCAAAAACAAAGAAAAACCCAAGTAAGTCGAGGAGGTCCTGAACCACCTAATTAATCCTAAGATCCCTGTATACAAATAGGTGAGCAGCTGCCTGACTTTTAATGTGGTTTCAGAGACTGGATAACCTCATGTCTTGGGGCCCAAGGGGATGGTCTTTAATTAATAGCAGACTCTGCCTAGGGCTCAGCTTTCAGGCTGTCTCAGCCCCAAGACCCTCAGTCTCCGCAGGGCTCCTGCCAGAGCAAGATTGCTTCCGGCACTTGCTGCTTATTTCCTGACCTCAGCCATTTTGATAGGGATGCCCTACCCTCCTCTATCTCTGCAGCCCTGTCAGGGCTTGAGTCTCTACCTGACCCCACTCTGAAGCACCCATTACATCTTCATCTTTGCTTTTGGATCTCTCAGGTGTCAGCCACTGGCCCCAGCCCCTCACGCTGCCCTACCACTACCCTCTGCCCAGATTCCCAGCTGGAAGCCACATGAGCCCTTTCTCTTCTCCTCTGAGGAGTGGTATCTTCAGTTGTAATCCACTGTGTTTTCTTCGTTAAAGCATCGTTATAAGTGGTGGTTAGGAACTCTCCGTTATGGCTTCCCACATGGCCTGGACTCCACCAATTATGACACATTTTAAAGGAATAATATATGTTTTGATTTTCAGGTCATAGGTTTGAAAAAGCAGCTTTTTTGCATAGGTTCCATTGGGAAGTTGGGGGCTGCCTTGCAATATCATGCAAGGGAGGACAAATGTCATCATCAAATATTCATTAAGCTCCCACCTGTGCCTCGTGCTGTTGTGCCTGCTGAGTCTGTGAGGCCTCTGCTGGGCCTGTTTTTACAAACTGCAATAAGGCTGCCTTACAAATTGCCCTCTGAACCTCAGCCCACTGTAGAGGTTTTTCTGACAGATCCTGTCTCATGGTAATGGAGAAGATTAAAGCAAGAAGTGTTCCTAATCTGAAAAAATGCAATCATAATTTAAATGTGTTCTTTCCTGGAGCCCGAGTTCTTTTAGTCACTGAGCCTGCACTAATTTTTGTGATTCTTTTGGGGGCCAGGGCACTCTTCTTAGAGTTTTTTTTTTTTTAATTAGTACTTCCTATTGCTTCAGTGTTTTCTTTTAAGTGAGACATTCTTAGAATAATGTGACACATAGTGATTTTTGAAAGATTAAAGCAGTGTGTTCTGAGGTGAGCCTTACAATTAATTGCCTGAATTGGCTCTAATTATACATAAAGAACCAAGCTATTAGTGTTAAGAAGTGACTTCAGAAAGTACAGTTGGTCCCAGAGACCAAATAGCTATTGCAAACAGTAATCAGTGAGGTGGTATCTATTGCATGAAAACCCCCTTAGCCGGAAATTACTTGTGTTCATTCAAATTGGGTTTTCCCCTTACACTTGGTTATTTCCTTTTCAGTGAAAGTATGCAAGTTTTTAAATGCAGAGGCTAAAACTAAAATAGCTCATGGAAAATATTTTTGTGTAAACGAGTGTGCCCTGTGTGAACACGGACCCTCTTGATTGCTCGTCTTCTGACACTTTTTGAAGATCTTCCACCCACCTAAAATGTCAGTGCTTCCAGGGATTTATCCTAGGTCTTCTCACTCCATACTCCCTCCCTGCTTGACCGCATCAAGTTCTGAGTCTCTGCTAGCAAATTCCAAATTTATTTATCTGGGCCAGTCCCTTCTGAACTCCAGAGGCACATTTTCATATGGTTATCTCACAGGAATTGCAAACTTGTGCATGCCCAAAACAGAACCGTGGACTGTGATTGTCCCTCCCAAATCTGCCCTCTCCCACCCTGCCCGGGCTCTTCCACCTGGGAGATCTGGGAGATGGACTGACACTAAACTCCGTGTCTTGTTGATTCTACCACTAACCACATTTCTCCATCCTCATCACCCTGCCCTTTTTCATGCCCCTATCGTCTCCCTCCTGGACTATAGCAAAAACCTTCTAACTGGTCTGCCCCAATCCAGTTTGCCTCCTTCCAAACTATACACTTGCTAGAATTTTTTTTTTTTTTTTTTGAGATGGAGTCTTGCTCTGTCATTCAGGCTGGAGTGCAGTGGTGTGATCTCGGCTCACGGCAACCTCCGCCTCTTGGGTTCAAGCAATTCTCTACCTCAGCCTCCCGAGTAGCTGGGATTACAGGCGCCTGCCACCATGCCCGGCTAATTATTGTACTTTTAGTAGAGACAGGGTTTCACCATGTTGGCCAGGCTGGTCTTGAACTCCTGATCTTGTGATCCACTGGCCTCGCCCTCCCAAAGTGCTGGGATTACAGACATGAGCAACCGCACCCGGTGCTAGAAAAATATTAAAGCACCAGTCTGATCATGTCATTATGTGATTAAACATGAGCAGTTGCTGTCAGTTAAACATCATTGTCTTTTATTTGTGTGGCTGTTTAATCTTATATGTTCCCCATTTGTAATTTACAACAGCCCAGACTGACTGGTCATCTTTTAGGTGCTTGAATTCATGTGGATGGTTCTCTGCATAAGGCCTTTTCACAAGTGTCTGCTATGCCTGGGCTGCTCTTCCTCCTGTCCTCTGCTGGCTGCTGGCTGCTGGCCCTTCTCATCTTAGCTTCAGTGTCATTCCTTGGTGACACTTCCAAAAGCCCTCCCCATTTGGTTAGTTCCCCTGCTAAATATGCCAAGAGCATCCTGTATTTCCTAGCACTCATTATAATTATAATTAATCAAGTATTTGTATAATTACTGGCTTGGTGACTAATTGTCCCACTCTCCTATAAACTCCCTGATAGCAGGGACCTTGCCTGTCTGGCACACCATTTTCTCCCTAGTGCCTTTCATAACAAATATTTGCCAACTGAATGTGTAATGAATGCGGTTGGACAGAAGCCGTGGCATATGTGTATTTGAACTTATTTATTTGTCTTATTTATTTGAATACGGGGTATCTGATGTTCTAGGAGCTTGACTACTTCCCACTCCAAAATGAGGCAATCCTGTGAAGGCCTTATTTAGATCTTGTTAACTGTTCAGCTGTTACATCCTCTTTCCCCTGTTATTTTGGAAGTAGACTGTATTGGTCAAGAGTTCTACTAGAGAAATGCAGCCAATAGGTAAAAGATTTATTGCACAAATTGGCATACTCATTTGTGGGGGCTGGCTAGGCAAGTACAAAATCAATCCATAGGACAGCCTGTCTAAACGAACAGGCTGGAATTCTCTGGCACAGCGTGGGGCTGCTGTTCACAGGTGGAATTTCTTCTTCGGAAGAAGTCACCTCTGCCCTTAAGACTTCAACTGATTCAATCAGTTCACCCATAATCTCCTTCACTTAAAGTCAACTGATTATGGACTTTAATCACATCTACAAAATATTTTCACATGGAACCAGGCACAGTGGCTCATGCCGGTAATCCCGGCTACTTGGGAGGCTGAGGCAGGAGGATCGCTTGAGCTCAAGAATTTGAGACCAACCTAGGCAACACAGTGAGATCCTGTCTCTTACGAAAAAAATTTTTTCTTTATATCAGCTAGGTGTGGTGGCACGTGCCTGTAGTTCCAGCTACTCAAGAGGCTGAGGCAGGAGAATTGCTTGAGCCCGGGAGATCGAGGCTGCTGTGAGCTATGATCATACCACTGCATCCAGCCTGGGCAACAGAACAAGACCCTGTCTCTAAATGAACAAAAAGCTTGACAGCAATGCCTGGGTTAGTGTTTGGTTTAATAACTAGACTGTAACCACATAAAATTGACCATCCAGTAAGTCTTTGATGCAAAGTACTGGTTTAAAAGCAAAATTAACCTTAAAAAAAAAAAGGAAAAATTCCTTGGCACTTCTGGGATTGGAAATGATAATGAAATGTTTTATTCGGTGGGTTTCTTATTAGCTATGAGCTATGGAAGTAATGTCTATATAAAACAAATTTTTACCTATTCTGCTGATGTATGCCTCTGCTATCCAAAACAAATGTGTGACTACTTCAAATGTGAATCAGTAATACAACTCTGGGGAAACTGGACCTTTTTTGTATAGTGTTTCTAATAAGTGGACAACTGTGTTTTCTACCACAAGTGCCTTTTAGTTTGTTAGCACAGCAAACATTTACTGATCTCAGAGCAGGGCAATGGAGATGAGGCTGAATACCACCCTAAATTTCAAGGCTTTGCATTGTATTGTGGTAGACAAATAAATAAAACATAATTGCAGGCCCAGAGTTCTTTAAGGTTGGAATATAGACTGCGAGAGAGACATAGTTTGATGCCAGAGCTTGGCGACCCAGCTTTATTCTGCAAAGAGAGAAGAAGCCCTCTCTCAGGGAGTGTCGTGTTCCTGTGATTTAGGGAGAGGAATCTGATGAAGTGAGGGAAAAAAAGAGTGTTAGTGGCAGGAGTCGGAGCTGAAACTTTGACAGCAGTGTTGAAAAAAAGAGGCTGAGTTCTAGCACTAGCAGAGTTTTATTAACTGAGGAGACGACTTTGAGGTGACCAGTAATGGAGGTGTGTAGTACTGGAGGAAAAATGAACGTTTACATTCTGGGGCAGGTAAAGGGGACAAAAGGTAAGAGTTGCTACATATTTTGCAAATACACTGGGTCTGATGTGTGACACACACACAATTTCATTTATTGGTTTGGAGGCCGGTGTTATTTCTAGCCTGAGTGCAATCACACCTAAGGAGGGTCTTGAACCAAGGGAGAAGTTTGAGGAAGGTCTTAACTTATGAATTTGAAGTGGCTGGCTAGGCAAGTACAAAAGCAATCCATAGGACCTTGGTACTGAAGGTTCTTTTTTAGGTCTTTGATCTCTTTATAAAGGGTAGTATAGATATGCCACTTTAAATGTTACCTGACAGTTGATTCTAAGAGGATATCTGTTTGCAATTAAATGTTGGTTAGTAGATATTATTGGAAAGGGGGGAAAAAAGGATTACATTCATGAATGATATTTCTGTGTTATCTTATAACTCCCAAAGTGAATTGAGAAAGCAGAAGTTTTTGGCCCTAAATATACCTCTTGGTAAATAAAATCATATTCACTCAATTTACTTTTTAAAATGGCAAGTATGAAAGACTCTCACTGACCATATCTGGGAAAACTAGAGTGTCAAAATAAATGAGAGTAACAGATTATAAGTCACTAAATGAAATAGGATTCAATGAGTCTGTATTGATAAATAAATAAATGGAGATGAGAGGAAGCTCTTCTTTTATTGGTTGAGAATGCTGACCAATGAATATTGGAGGAATGTAGGAACTAGAAAAATCACCATTTGGCAAACGTAGTGATGGTTGATTAAGGCAGGAATTGTCAATGGATGCTAAGTTTGGTGGATGCTAAGAATAGAGGCTTGAGAAACAGGATATTGGCTAGTGTCATAGTGTTTACAATGTACCTATCAATTACGAAGAGGAAAATGATGACTTTATGGTTTTTTGGGGTCTTGCTGCCAGGAATGCATGACCTGAGTTTGGTCATGAGGAGGCATCAGATGGACTCAGATTGAGGGTGACCTGAGTCATCTGAGAGAATAAAAGGAACTGTCAAGAATGCCGGCTGTGGTGGCTCACGCCTATAATCCCAGCACTTTGGGAGGCTAAGGTGGGTGGATCACCTGAGGTCGGGAGTTGGAGACCAGCCTGACCAACATGGAGAAACCCATCTTGACTAAAAATACAAAATTAGCTGGGCGTGGTGGTGCATGCCTGTAATTCCAACTACTCAGGAGGTTGAGGCAGGAGAATTGCTTGAACCCGGGAGGTGGAGGTTGCAATGAGCCGAGATCGCACCATTGCACTCCAGCCTGGGCAACAAGAGTGAAACTCCATTTCAAAAAACAAAAACAAAAACAAAACCTGCCATGAATGAGAAACAAGGAAAGACCGAGGAACTACTCCACACTGAAGGAGAGATTGGATGACTAAATGTAATGCATGATCCCAAATTGGATCCTGGGCCTGAAAGGAGAAAGAGCCATTGTTGGGACAAGTTGAATGGCATTAGCGAATTGGACAGTAATATTCTATCAGCATTCAGTCACTGATTGAGCTAGCCAGATGATTATTATATAAGAGAGTGCCCTTGTTTTGGGAAATACACACTGGAATATACAGGAGTGAAGGGGCATCATGTCCACAATTTATTCTCAAATGATTCAGAAAGTGCTGAAGACTGAATAGTCCAGTGTCTAGGTGAAAGGGAATGAAGAGTGTGAGTTCTTTGTACTGTTTGTACAACTTATTTTAAAATAGAGTATTTTTAAAGGTGATGAAACTCAAGGAAGAACCAAGGAACTGTTTTGGATTGCAGGAAACTGAGAGACATAACAAATACCATGAATGATCCTGGACTGAATCCTTTTGCTACAAAAGAAATCATTAGGATGGTTAAGCAGGTCTGTTTTCTGGGGTGTATACTCGGGGGTTCATGGTTGCACACCAGGAAAATTTAGGACACAGTCACCAGGAAAATTTAGGAGTGGAGGTTTAATAGGTAGAAGAGGAGGGAAAGAGAAACAGCTCTCTCTATAGAGAAAGGGGTCTCCCAGCGGAAAGGACCAGCTGATGGTGAATGGTTTTATAGTCAGGTTTGAGGAGGCGGTGTCTGATTTACATAAGAGTCACAGATTGGTTCAATCAGGTATGATGGTTACATAGTGCTTATTACGCAAATGGGCTTTCCAACTGATCTCTGCCATCTTGTTTGCTTCTTACTGTGCATGTGACTGACAAAGAGAAGGGAAGATGGAGCTGCCATCTTGAACATGATTGGCACAACTGCTGGCATCTATGTCTGCAGCTCAATTTTATAAGCTGCTCTTTGTTAGAGAGGGAAATAATTTGGGGCTGCTTTTTATTAAAAGGAAAACGTTATGGAGGGCTTCCATATCCTCACTGTCTGCCCAAGTAATTTCTTCCTAACTTCTGTATCGGTGGTTGGCAGAGTTTCAATAGGGATTTTGAGTAAAGTAGATATGGACATTCTTTGTACTAGTCTGACAGTTTGTCTACAAGCTTGACATTGTTTTAAAATAAATTTTTTTAAGGTTTCAAGTACTTTCCCTGAAATCCAAAAGAGTTTTAATTTTCTTTTTCTTTGACCAGAATAGGATAGAATTTGTTTCTGCTATAAAAGGCCAACCAGACTGTGCTTTTAAAAAGGAGGTTGGAAAGTGTTAAAGATTTTATTTTACAAGTAGGCAATGCCTACGTGATCCATCTGTAGACAAGTCAGCCTCTTGACTCTGTCCTCAGATATAAATTCAGGGTAACAGTTTCTGCCTGGTCTCTCTTATTGGTGTGAGTCCTTCTTAAGGCAAACAGAGATAAATCTGTAAGCATTATTATTATTATTTTTTTTTTAAGAAAAAGAGACAATGCTGTAGGAATGTAAGCTGTCCTTGACAAAATGCTCTTCTTTCTATTAATAGACGTATTCTGGTTTGGTAATGGAAATGGCTTTCCCCTTGCTTGTTTCTCAAACATGTCCTCACCACCTTTTCCATGATTCTCTTTCAACTTCTTCCTCTTTTACTGACTTTTTTCTCTCCCCTCTCTTTTATCCCCTCTCCTTTTTTTTATTTTTTATTTTTGGATGGAGTCTTGCTGTGTCGCCCAGGCTGAAAGGCAGTGGCATGATCTCTGCCCCCTGCAACCTCTGCCTCCCGAGTTCAAGTGATTCTCCTGCCTCAGCCTCCTGAGTAGCTGGGAATACAGGTGTGTGCCATCACATCCCACAATTTATTTATTTATTTTTTTAATTTTTAGTAGAGATGGGGTTTTGCTACATTTGCCAGGCTGGTCTTGAACTTCTGACCTCAAATGATCTGCTCATCTGCCCGCCTTATCCTCCCAAAATGCTGGGATTACATATGCGAGCCACTGCACCCAGCCTATCCCCCCCTTTTTATTAGACCTGAATTTTTCCCTCTTGTACGTAATTCCTTGCTTATGTTTTCTTATTCTCTCCACCTCTGACTCTTCTCTCTTTGACAGTTTTGTTTCCCTACTTACCTGCTTTGACTTGATTCCCTTTTTGTTGTAGCCAGAAGGATTCTAAATATAACGCTGTTTGTCCAATTTTGCCTTTATTCAAGAGCAAGGCCAGTATGAAATAGACTCTTAGCAATAGACTATTTGTAAAAAAAAAAAATGGAGTTTTATTAAAGATACCATTTAATGAATGCTTACTGTGGGCCGAGAACTGCGTTGGTTGCATCATCTATAGTCAGATTTAATCCACACAACAACATTCTGGAGCAGGTATTTTTATTCCCATTTTAGAAAATAGGAAGTGGAAGCACGGAAGTAGAACAGCTTACCGAAAATAAAAATGGTAGGTGGCAAAGACAACTTTCCGTATCCCAAGGTGATTTCAAAACCTGTGGTGCTTCACCCCTATCCAGCCTAAGGGTATTAGTTCCATAATGATTGGGTTCTAGAGATAGTACCCTAGGGGCCAAGGGTGTCATTTACATGAGAATCAATGAGGAGCCAGAGAAAGTGAGTTTTGCAGCACTTATTAGGCTAGGGTGGAGGGAGGGAAGCTGAAATATGTGTCAGCCTCCGAATGTCTGATTCTTGGCAAGTAATTATTTACAATCAATCAGTACATGTTGCTGCTGAAAGCCATCCCATCGGACCCCTTTCCAGCAAGATTCTACTTTTGGAGTGTAACAGCAACTAATTACGTGCTGTTAAATCCAAGACCCATTTTATATTCAGAGGTTCCTGTGATAAACCTCATGTGTCAGGAGCAATTAGTGACACTGTGGCATGTCATCTTCAGTGTGCTGAACTGTGGACAATAAATCCTAGCAGGCTGGAGAGATTAAAGTAACCATGTTCACCATCATCCCCACTGCCTTCTGAGCAATGCTATTTCCCGGCAACAGGTTCAGGATGTCCTCCTAAGTGGTGGTCTAAAGATTTCAGAAACATATGATTAATTCGGAAGTTTTGAGTGCTTAGGAAAGAGGCTGGAGATATCCACAGAGGATGATGTCATGCTGTAGGTCTAAAAGCTGACAATGTAGGTGTCTGTTCCCATGTAGTTCAAAGGTAGTAACTATTATATGCTGATAGAATCTGAGGCATACACATAGCAAATGCTAGAACTTGGCTTTTGACACCAAGTTTCATTTTGCCCATCAACTATGTTGGATTAATTGGAAGTATACCCTCCACCCCCCACCTTTTCTTAGTTAAAAAATGAACAATTTTTTTTTTTTTTTTTTTTTTTTTTGAGACGGAGTTTCGCTCTTGTTACCCAGGCTGGAGTGCAATGGCGCGATCTCGGCTCACCGCAACCTCCGCCTCCTGGGTTCAAGCAATTCTCCTGCCTCAGCCTCCCGAGTAGCTGGGACTACAGGCGCACGCCACCATGCCCAGCTAATTTTTGTATTTTTAGTAGAGACGGGGT